>ONZH01005941.1:600000-822920 GCA_900303285.1 Rhinella marina | reverse complement strand
TGCAATGCGTTCTCCCTTATTGCGATGAGCGATTCTTTAAGGACGCATAGGAGCGGGATGGTTACGCTCACTATAGCGTCCTCGCTGCTGACCTTCTTGGTGGACTCCTCAAAGATACGCAGTACATCGCATATGTCTGCCATCCATGGCCACTCGTGGTTGGCAAACTGAGGGAGCTGAGTTGGAGGCACGCGTGGATTCATAAACTGGTACTCCATCAATGCTCTCTGCTGCTCACACACCCTGGCCAACATGGAATAGGTGGAATTCCAGCGAGTCGGCAGGTCGCACAACAGCCGATGTTCAGGCAAATTGAGGCGTTGCTGGAGTTTTTTTAAGCTAGCAGCAGCTACAGTTGACTTCCGAAAGTGAGCGCACAAGCGCCGCACTTTCACCAGTAGCTCTGCCAGGTTGGGGTAAGTCTTTAGAAATTTTTGGACTACAAGATTAAAAACGTGGGCCAGGCATGGTACGTGATTGAGTTCGGCAAGCTCCAGAGCCGCCACCAGGTTACGGCCGTTATCGCACACGACCATGCCTGGTCCTAGCTGCAGCGGCGACAGCCACATCTCCGTCTGCTGCAATATGGTGTCCCTCACCTCTGGGGCGCTGTGCTTCCTGTCGCCCAAGCTGATGAGCTTAAGCACCGCCTGCTGACGTCTCCCCGCGCCAGTGCTGCAACGCTTCCAGCTAGCGGCTGAGGGCGATGTTAAGGCAGAGGAGGAGGAGGAGGAAGAGGAGGGGGGTTTACCAGAACCGATGCTGGCAATCTTGGGCGGGGGTGGTAGGTAGGCCGTCTCTGTTTGCGACCCCGTCCCCGCTTCCACTACATTCACCCAGTGTGCCGTCAAAGAGATGTATCGTCCCTGGCCGCAAGCGCTTGTCCACGAGTTGGTGGTCAAGTGGACCTTTGCGCTGACTGCGTACCTCAGGGCCCGCCTGATGTTACGCGACACGTGCTGGTGCAGGGCGGGGACGGCACTCCGGGAAAAGTAGTGGCGGCTGGGGACGGAATAGCGAGGTGCGGCAGCCGCCATCAGGTCGCGGAAGGCCTGCGTCTCCACAAGCCTAAACGGCAACATCTCCAGGGCCAGCAGTTTGGAGATGTGGCAGTTTAAGGCTTGGGCTTGGGGGTGACTCGAGGCGTACTTCCGCCTGCGGTCGAACGCCTGCGAGATGGACAGTTGTTGGGACGAGGAGTGTGAAGGTGCAGGCGAAGAGGCGGGGGAAGGGGAGGCTGAAGGAGAAGGCCCCAAAGAAGCCGAGGCAGAGGCAGATGTGGAGGTGTCCTGGCTGGAGGTCTGGACCGCAGTGGCAGCACACAACAAAGGGGAAGAGGCAGTGGCAGCAAGACCGGGCGCAGGTTGTATTGCATTTGCTCTCTCCCACTCAGCCCAGTGCTTGACTTCCAAGTGACGCCGCATGCCTGAGGTGGTCAGATTGCTCTTCTCAGAGCCCCTACTCAGTTTTGAGTGGCAGAGTGTGCAAACCGCGCTCAGTTTGTCATCCGCACAAACATTAAAAAATCTCCACACCACAGAAGTACGAGGCCTCGATGGGGGAGCTTCGCGCGACTACCCGCTGCCGGGAACAGCTTCAGCCCTGCTGGCTGTGGCCTCACTTCTCTGTCTGGACTGTCCTCTGCCTCTGGACATCCCTCTGCCTCTGGACATCCCTCTGCCTCTGGACATCCCTCTGCCTCTTGCTGCCTTTTTCGGTGCTGCGCAGACCACCACCTCTCCACTGCTTTCCCCGCTGGACATCACCTCTGGCCAAGTGGGGTCGGTCATTTCGTCATCCACCACCTCCTCTTCCTCACTCTGCTCCTCCTCCTGCCCACTGGACATTCCAACAGCCTCCCTTGATGGCAACTGCGTCTCATCATCATCATTGCTCATGATAACAGATGCTGGTTCAGGGTCCACATCAGCAGGAGATGGCGAACACTCAAGTGTTTGGGCATCACTACAAACAAATTCCTCTGCTAGCTCCTGGGATTCTTCCGGCACATCTGAAAAAGGACCCGAAAAGAGCTCCTGGGAGGGGTCCATGGTGGGATGACTCTGTTGGCCAGGTGTGGAGGAAGGAGGGTCAGAGTGAGACTGTGTGGATGACTGGCTGGTGGACAACTGTGTGGAAGCGCTATCGGCTATCCATTGCACCACCTGTTCAACCTGTTCAGGCCTCAACAGCGGTGTAACCCGCCCCCTGCTTAACTGTCCCATAAAGGCAGGGATTCTGGATGAGTGGGATCCTGGCTGCCCCTCACCAGCACGCATTGTATCCCCACTGGCTTCAACAAGGCCCCCAACCGCATTTCCGCGCCCCCGTCCTCGTCCACGTCCTATTCCGCTAGCCCCCCTCCGCATTTTTTTTTTTGTTACAATATTTTGCCTTCACAGCCGTGTACTAACAGATCAGACGGTGTGTATTAACACCAGGTATATACAATTATTTTGCAAGAGAACGCACAGTACAGTTGCCAATGAAAAGGCCTATATATTTTATATTTCAAGGTACACAGCCGTGTACTAACTGTTCAGACGGTGTGTATTAACACCAGGTATGTGAAATTATTTTGCAAGAGAACGCACAGTACAGTTGCCAATGAAAAGGCCTATATATTTTATATTTCAAGGTACACAGCCGTGTACTAACTGTTCAGACGGTGTGTATTAACACCAGGTATATACAATTATTTTGCAAGAGAACGCACAGTACAGTTGCCAATAAAAGGCCTATATATTTTATATTTCAAGTACACAGCCGTGTACTAACTGTTCAGACGGTGTGTATTAACACCAGGTATGTGAAATTATTTTGCAAGAGAACGCACAGTACAGTTGCCAATGAAAAGGCCTATATATTTTATATTTCAAGGTACACAGCCGTGTACTAACTGTTCAGACGGTGTGTATTAACACCAGGTATGTGAAATTATTTTGCAAGAGAACGCACAGTACAGTTGCCAATGAAAAGGCCTATATATTTTATATTTCAAGGTACACAGCCGTGTACTAACTGTTCAGACGGTGTGTATTAACACCAGGTATGTGAAATTATTTTGCAAGAGAACGCACAGTACAGTTGCCAATGAAAAGGCCTATATATTTTATATTTCAAGGTACACAGCCGTGTACTAACAGATCAGACGGTGTGTATTAACACCAGGTATATACAATTATTTTGCAAGAGAACACACAGTACAGTTGCCAATGAAAAGGCCTATATATTTTATATTTCAAGGTACACAGCCGTGTACTAACAGATCAGACGGTGTGTATTAACACCAGGTATATACAATTATTTTGCAAGAGAACGCACAGTACAGTTGCCAATGAAAAGGCCTATATATTTTATATTTCAAGGTACACAGCCGTGTACTAACTGTTCAGACGGTGTGTATTAACACCAGGTATATACAATTATTTTGCAAGAGAACGCACAGTACAGTTGCCAATGAAAAGGCCTATATATTTTATATTTCAAGGTACACAGCCGTGTACTAACTGTTCAGACGGTGGGTATTTACACCTGGTATACAAAAAGGGTATTGCAGGCACACAGAACCCAGAACACTAGAGCCAAATAAACTGTATTTTAAAAAAAAAAAAAAGTACACAGCCGTATACTGACAGAAGATCAGATGGTGCATATACACACTAGGTATATAACAGGGTTTTGCAGCCAAAAAGAACGCAGAACAGTAGTGCCAAATATAGTTTGGTATGTAGCAGAGCACCTAATACACTAATGCCTCTCTCTGTCCCTACTCCAGCAGCTATCCCTGAATACAGCAGCCGTTCTCTGTAAAGTGTATATTGTAGTAAAGCTATCACTGTACTGCACTATAGTAGCCCTGATAAGGGCTTTTAATCATGCTCCTGCCTGTCCAACAGCTAAAACCTGTCTCTCCCTTCTCCAGCCTCTGTCCCTGACTAAGTTCACGCAGCATATGCGTACGAGCAGGAAGAGCTGAGTTTTTAATATTCGAGGTCACATGGTTTTTCCAGCCAATCCATGTAGACGCCGTTTTCGCGCTGCCAGCGTGCTCCGCGGGCCTGTCATACCCCCCCTGCATGGTGATTGGTGGAAAAAGAGCGCCAGGGAAGGTGGGAGGGGAAACGAATTCTAAGTGCTCCATCGCCGTTATACTCGATTGAAATCGAGTGTGCCGAATAGCGTAGTATTCTATTGAATACCAGCTCGATCGAACACTACTCGCTCATCTCTAATGATGGATAAATAAGAAAAAATAATTACAGATACTAGAAAGTAATAGCAGACTGGCAATAAGGATTGCAAGTTAAATGGGTCCCACTGCCAATGGTCAACAGTGGTGCTCTGTCACAAGAACAACAGCCCAAGCAAATATACCAAGTCCAAAGAGAAATCATTCGCATCCACTGACCATAGGCCACGTAATAGTGCATCTTGAGGCCTGTAGTTCAAATAAAGTATCACAGCTGATTTACCTTCAAACTGTGTATATAAAATCTTTGAGTTCTTAAGTACTAAACTAAGCCATATACTTCCCTGCTGCTATCATTCTGACACTGTTCTGGTTCCCACTGCTCTGCGCCTCCTGGCCTTGCTTGACAAAGCCAGAAATGCCAGGAAAGGTCCTCTTAGCCAATCACTGTCCTTATTTGTGACCTTAAAAAAGAGGATGGTACATTGGAGACAGACCTATACCGTAAATCTACAGACAGGAACAGCCTCCTGCATTATGATAGTGGACACGCTGAGTCTACAAAAAGGGCCATACCTAAATCTCAATTTCAGAGAGTACAACATATTGTATCAGATCAAAAATGTGTGATATAAGATTGAAAAAAATGCAAAATAAATTTAGACAGAGAGGATACCCCGAACACATTTTAGAAAGAGCTTTCAATAATATAAAGCAGGAGAATACCCTTTATACATACATTCCATCCATTTAATTCCTTGATTGACAATGTAGTGAGGAAACATTGATTATACTACAAAATTCCTATCCCGAAATAGAGAAATTTACTAATCCCCCTTTGATTTGCAACAGAAAATCCCCAAATTTACATTGGCAAACACAAGTCAACAATACTTCTTTCTTTTACTGTTGATGATTATGGCTTACAGCTAATGAAAACCCAAAGGCTAGTATCTCAGAAAATGAAAATATTATATATAAGACCAATTAAAGAAATCATTTTTAATACCGAAATGTTGGTCTACTGAAAAGTATGTACAGTATATGTTCTCAATAGTTAGTCGTGGTTCATTTTGCATGAATTACTGCAGAAATGTGGCATAGCATGGAGGCGATCAGCCTGTGGTACTGCTGAGTTGTTATAGAAGCCCAGGTTGTTTTGGTAGCAGCCTTCATCTGCATTGTTGGGTCTTTTTCTCTTATCTTCCTCTTGACAATACGTACATTCCTTTTGGGGTTTAGGTTAGGTAAGGGAGGGTTCACATCACCGTCCAGCCCTTCCGTTCTCCTGCTCTGTTATAGGACCAGGAGAACGGAAAGGACGTATTCGGGACATAATTGAGCCAAACGGAGGCTACGGACCCCATAGACTATAATGGGGTCCGTTAGGTTTCCACTCAGAGGAAGATTTTTGAAGCGGAGACAAAAGTCCTGCGTGCACAACTTTTGTCTCCTCTCCAAAAATCATCTTCTGAGCGGAAACCTAACGGACCCCATTATAGTCTATGGGGTCCGTAGGCTCCATTCAGCTCAATTATGTCCCGAATCCATCCTTTCCGTTCTCCTGGTCCTATAAGGGAGCAGGAGAATGGAAGGGCTGAACGGTGATGTGAACGAGCCCTAAGTTTGCTAAAACATCACAGCAATGGTGCACTACAATGGTAAATGCAGTTGACAATATATGGCTAAATCCCCACACTGATGTTAAAATGAGACTTTCGCCAATATATTCTTATAACAAGAACATACCGGAGCCCGAGCACCCCGTCAAGGTCTCTCAAGTGGCACGGAACCTAAAGCTAACCCTAGTATGCCATTGGGCATTTACATATAGGGGCATAAAGTCCGACACACAGCAACCAACTCTCAGTTACCTCCAGCAAGAAATCACACATACAATGGGAGGAGGGAGGAGGCTGTGAGTCCCACCTATCCCTGACGTCATGTGACGCAGGCTGCACAGGTACACCTGAATGTTACCCAAGAGTCAAAAATTAAGGCATATTCAAACCCGGAGTTGACACAGCTCCAGGTGTAAATGTACAAACAAAATCACAGAAAAAGTGGTCTTAAATGGCAGAAAATACTCGAAACCCCATATGCGGTTGCGCATTTGTAATCGGGGGAGCAAATCCTGCACATATGATCCGCTGCTGACCGTAATCCCCAGCAAAAGTGCATACAATGGAGGATACCCACAGCGGACCACATGTACTAAAAAAACATATATGAATTTGATGTATTTTAAATGGGTTTGATTATGGATATATGTTTATAAACATGAAATTATCAAATGGGAGGTATTAATTATGAATTATGTACAAGGTGTAACTTATATTGGGTTTTATGGTTATTGAGTATAAAATCATGTATTTTTGTTTCATTATTCGATGTATTTTATTTTTTTGAGTAATAATCAGGTTTATTCTTCAAAATTAGTTAATAATAATAGTAGGTATATATTTATAAAATGTTATTGATTCTTATTTATTGGGGGTTACTAATCATGGTCTGTTATCTATTGAATTGGGGTTTATGGCTGCTTTATATATATATGATTATGCAATATAATTAATTTCTTAGTATATGTAGGTTGTAGAAATTATGTTTTACTTGATGGAACGCAATTCCTGACAACCTCCAGGTGTTGGAACATATGGTGACACGCACTCTCGCTATCTTGCGCATGCGCGGTTCCACTTCCTGCACGCCGTATGTAATGAGTTTGCTTCATCTTCCCTTACAGTACAGTGATGCGAGCCTGGCACCAGGGACATTGGTTCACCGCTCCTCACTTTTCCTCTGTCTCTTCTTTGCCTCCCTTCTTATTTCATTAACAGTTGAGTTTGCGCCATCTTCCCTTACAGCACAGCGATGTGAGCCTGGCACCAGGGACATTGGTTCACTGCTCCTCACTTTTCCTCTGTCTCTTCTTTGCCTTCCTTCTTATTTCATTAACAGGTGATTATTATTCTTTAACTAGCTGAAGGACCCGGCTTCGCCCGGGTATATTTAATTTATTTCATTTACTGTTTGTGTGTGTCGTTAAAAGATATCGAGAATGACCTCTACAGTGTCCGCCCCTTTAACAGTGACCTCTACAGCGGCCAGCCCCTTTAACAGTGACCTCTACAGCGGCCCGCCCCTTTAACAGTGACCTCTACAGCGGCCCGCCCCTTTAACAGTGACCTCTACAGCAGCCCACCCCTTTAACAGTGACCTCTACAGCAGCCCTCCCCTATAACAGTGACCTCTACAGCAGCCCACCCCTTTAACAGTGACCTCTACAGCAGCCCGTCCCTTTAACAGTGACCTTTACAGCAGGCCGCCCCTTTAACAATGACCTCTACAGCAGCCCGCCCCTTTAACAGTGACCTCTACAGCTGCCCGCCCCTTTAACAGTGACCTATGAGGAGGTAAGTCCTAGACTTGACCGCGGCGACTCAATGGATGTCGTATATTTGGACTTCTCCAAAGCGTTTGACACGGTACCACATAAAAGGTTAGTATACAAAATGAGAATGCTTGGCCTGGGAGAAAATGTCTGTATGTGGGTAAGTAACTGGCTCAGTGATAGAAAACAGAGGGTGGTTATTAACGGTAGATACTCAGATTCGGTCACTGTCACTATTGGGGTACCACAACGGTCTGTATTGGGTCCTATTCTCTTCAATATATTTATTAATGAAATTGTAGAAGGTTTGCATAGTAAAATATCAATTTTTGCAGATGACACTAAACTGTGTAAAGTAATTAACACAGAGGAGTACAGTGCACTGCTACAGCAGGATCTGGATAGACTGTAGGCTTGGTCAGAAAAGTGGCAGATGAGGTTTAACACTGACAAATGTAAGGTTATGCATATGGGAAGGAATAATGCAAGTCACCAGTACATACTAAATGGTAAAGCATTGGGTAACTCTGACATGGAAAAGGACCTAGGAATTTTAGTGAACAGCAAACTAAGCCGGTGTCAGACAGCTGCTAACAAGGCCAATAAGATAATGGGTTGCATCAAAAGAGGCATAGATGCCCATGATGAGAACATAGTCCTGCCACTTTACAAATCACTAGTCAGACCACACATGGAGTACTGTGTACAGTTCTGGGCTCCTGTGAACAAGGCAGACATAGCAGAGCTGGAGAGGGTTCAGAGGAGGGCAACTAAAGTAATAACTGGAATGGGTGGACTACAGTACCCAGAAAGATTATCAAAATTAGGCTTATTCACTTTAGAAAAAAGACGACTGAGGGGAGATCTAATAACTATGTATAAATATATCAGGGGTCAGTACAGAGATCTCTCCCATCATCTATTTATCCCGAGGACTGTGACTGTGACGAGGGGACATCCTCTGCGTCTGGAGGAAAGAAGGTTTGTACATAAACATAGAAGAGGATTCTTTACGGTAAGAGCAGTGAGACTGTGGAACTCTCTGCCTGAGGAGGTGGTGATGGTAAGTTCACTAAAAGAGTTCAAGAAGGGCCTGGATGTATTTCTGGAGGGTAATAATATTATAGGTTATAGTTACTAGAGAGGGGTCGTTGATCCAGGGAGTTATTCTGATTGCCTGATTGGAGTCGGGAAGGAATTTTTTCCCCTAAAGTGAGGAAAATTGGCTTCCACCTCACAGGGGTTTTTTTGCCTTCCTCTGGATCAACTTGTAGGAAAACAGGCTGAACTGGATGGACAGATGTCTTTTTTCGGCCTTACAAACTATGTTACTATGTTACTATGTTACCTTTACAGCAGGCTGCCCTTTTAACAGTGACCTCTACAGCAGCCCGCCCCTTTAACAGTGACCTCTACAGCTGCCCGCCCCTTTAACAGTGACCTCTACAGCTGCCCGCCCCTTTAACAGTGACCTCTACAGCAGCCCGCCCCTTTAACAGTGACCTCTACAGATGCCCGCCCCTTTAACAGTGACCTCTACAGCAGCCCGCCCCTTTAACAGTGACCTCCACAGCAGCTAGAGTGGCCACTGTCTTCACCCCAGAAAGCCAGGCCTCACCGGCCATTCCTCCAAACGTGAAACAGTGCCCCCAGTTCCCATGAAGACACACCACTAAACATGAGGCCACGCCCCCATGGCTCCGTGAAGACACGGAGGAGAAGCTGTCTGAGTGTGAGCTACTGAAAGGGTGGACATCCCTGTGTCTGTCCAGGCACTGTGTCGGACGGAGAACAGGTAGCCAGAAAACTGGAATGTCCAGCCTAAAGCCGGACATCTGTCCACCCTAACATCAGCCTGCCTCTAGGGTGGCCAGAGGTCTTGTTTTAGGCTGGACAGTCTGGCTTTCAGACTCCCTGTCCTCTGTCATGCGCAGGGCCATGATGGACACAGGGATGTCCTTTTAAACAGCTCACTCTCAGCAGCAGCACTGTGCAGTCTGAGCAATGAGCTGCAGGGAGAAAGTCACCCTCCCCCCACCCCTGCAGCCGAAAGAAGGTAATTTTTACCTATATTTTTAATCCCGGTCAAATGCGGCATGGAATGGATGGCGTGGCTTAGTGGGATCTGGGAGTGGGGCTTTTAAGTCCTTCTTTTGACGGTGGCCTGAATTACAAGTCGATGCCATAGTAATTTAGGAGGAAGGTGGGTAGCAGTGGAAGAATACATCTTTTATTACTACTGAACAGTAAATATGTGAAATTTACATTATATGAGGTAATGATTGATGATGAATTAGTCTAAAACATAAGTTATATTTATGGTAACCGAAATACCCCTTTACCATTGTCATCCACAGTGCTCTGCCTCTTTAATGCAGACCTACAGCAGTGAACTGGCTAGGTTGTCATAGAAATCTGGTGTGTGGAAACTGCCTGTGAGCTTCTATTGGCTGATAAGGGTCATGTGACCAGGCTACTATTGGCTAATGCATTTTTTGGGAATATCTCAGGAACGGTACTTCCTAGAGAGTTGAAAACTGTTCTAAAACCTTCCCGGACACCTGATGTACATGTGTGCCAAATTTTGTGATTGTAGCTGCAGCGGTGCGGATTCCTTTAGAGTAGATACACACACACACACATACACTCAGCTTTATATATTAGATTATTTTGTAAATATATATATATATCTATATAGACTCACTAGCATTTGTTAGGAATGCCAGGAAAGGTCGCCTGACTAGTGATACGCCTGGAGAGCCCTCTCTTTCCCTTCAAACCATGCCTGCTGTTGTTTATATTAGATAAGTATTTGCTGCCACATTAACTTTATAGATGAATTGAATGGATTTTTAGTAAGCTGCTTACATTAGTCCGAATTTGGGACAGATAGTTTGAAGGGTAGTATGGTACAGATATTGTGGTTCTAATACTGGGTTGTATTGCGCGCACCTTCTTCCCATACAGCTGAGGAGGTGTCAGGTGTCGGACCCCCACTGATCTGATATTGATGGCCTATCCTGAGGATAGGTCATCAATATTAAAAGCCCGGACAACCTCTTTAAATGTGTTATGCCATGACTGATGCAAAAAATGAAAATCATATATTATTTTGTACATGACAATACCTTTCTAACAAAGCTAGCACCATCCCTGTTCCTCATATGGATCCAGAGATCTCCACATTTACTGCTCTAATTGTTCTGCTAGATTATCTTCAGCCGGCGGGTCCGCAATAAACGGGCACCGGCCATGTGCAGCCCGCATCACGGATCGCGGACCCATTCATTTCAATGGGTCCGCGATCCAGGAGATGCGGAGCGGAGGCACAGATCAGAACACCACGGAAGCACTACGGTGTGCTTCCGTGGTGTTTCTGGCCGTGCCTCCGCACCGCAAAAAGTAGGCCAAAAAAGTGAATGGGTCCGCGATCCGCATGCGGTGGCCTCACGGTCAGTGCCCGTGCATTGCGGACCGCAGTTTGCAGCCCGCAGCACGGGCATGGCCAGCACACGTTCATGTGCATGAGGCCTTACTGTGAGGAATGAGTGCGATACGTCATCACGCTGGGAGCACATCCTGCCCTTCACATCCAGTGAGAAGCGAATGTCACCACGCGCTCGAGTGGATGTGAGCATTATATATATATATATATATATCTATATATATAGATATATATTTAGAGAAAGAGAGAGAGGCACAACTGCGGACCAAAATATATATATATATGGGGGCACAACTAAATATCTATCATCTTTCTATACAAATATATATATATACTGGGAGCCATTATAACTACAGGGGGCACAAAGGGGTACATTATTTATACTGGAGGCACTAAGGGGGCATAATGTATATAACGATGGAACTACAAGGGTTGGGGTTTGAACTTAAAGGGAGTCTGTCCCCTCATTTTCACCAATATAACTAAGAGCACTGCCCCACAGAAGATTGCATACACATCCCAGACATACCTGTGTGCACTTTGTGTCTGTATTCCATGTCCAGGAAAAGCACTTTTATTCTTCAGGAAAACAGCTCCCAAGTGCCCAGCTCTGCTGCTGCAAGTGCCTAAAGCAAACCAGACTGAAGTGGGGAGGGCTGCTTTAGCTGCTCATATCTTGGGATTGGTAGTGGATACAAAAATGGTTCTGACCAAACACAAAGCATTATATCCAGTATACCAGAAGATATAGCTGTTAGAAATCTAGTCGGGAGAGAAAGCTGCTTTTACTTTCACTTTCAGTTGGGCACTTGGGAGCTGTTTTCCAGCAGAATAAAAGTGCTTTTCCTGGACATGTAATATAGACACACAGTGCACACAGGTATGTCTGGGATGTGTATGCAATCTTCTGTGGGGCACTGCTCCATTTTTTTTGGCCATTAAAAATGAATGCAAAACAGCCGTTAAAAACTGACAGACAGAAAATAGATGCACAAATGTTTAAAAAATGGCCATGAAAAACTATTATTTTTCAGTGTCATGTGAATGTAGCTAATACATTTTTCTGATATTGGACAAATCAGTAAGACGTGAGCACCCACAACATCCATCTTTCATATATGGTGGGCTACTTGTACCTATCTGAATTATCTTCATACCTACGTACACATATCGTTTAGTGTTCTATTGTATCTCTGAAAGTTGTCACTATTGCGGCATATATGCTCACGCACAGATCAGTGACCTACTTAAGTAATTTATTCTCAGGTTTGCTTAGATATTGCAGTAGGACGAGTTACAACATGTTGCATAAAAATCTGTGGTTCTATACAGCCTGTACACCCATGAGCTTGTCTGCTGATCTGTCTGATCCAAGGATCGTGACATCTTTAATGCTGAAAAATAGTATTTTCTAAGAGGATTAATGGAACATATAGCAACCATATATGATAAATATTTATTTCAATTAAAAATTAATGTGAAATGAGACCTGTTCCCATATTTGCTTCATTCTACCTGACTCCCAGTAGGTGCCATTTTCTGTTATCTCTATATAGGACTAGTGCAGTGAGACTATGGTGAGCTTTATTACCACTTGGAGCACTTCAGCAGGGAATTATTACTACTGTGGTTGCATTATTACTACTATAGGCATTGGCATTATTATTATTGGGTACAATATGCAGGAAACTACTACTAATGGGTGCTCTCTAGGGGAGCATTATTATTGGGGCACTATTACTAATGAGGGCAATCTGGGAGAGAATTATTACTGGTGGGACTTTTTGGAGCACTATTATTATGGGGGACACCCTGGCAAATTATCAGTCTTGGCACAATTATTTTGGGGGAAACTATGTTCATAGCACTAATACTGCCAGGGGCGTAATAATTTTTGAGGACACTTTGTAGAAATAATTATTGAAAGGGACACTATCTGTGTGTAACTAGTATTTTCAGGGGAACTATCTGTTTCTGCACTAACGTATTTGGGAACACTAGAATTGTGGGTAGCAGCAGGATGACAGTTTGGGGGCACCAGGAAGAGGAGTTTGGGAAGTGGGGAGGATAGGGGAAAATGAGGAACCTAAGATATCTGTGTGGCAGAATCTGAGATGAGAAGTGGCTGGAAGAAACTGTTATTGTGGTTGAATCTAAAATATGTGGAAAGAGCACATCCTGATGATATGTTACTGGCTGTAATATGTATGTTGTGCTGTATTCTCCTGCATGTTTGGTAGTTCTGAATGTAATTTAAGAAGAAATATGTATCCATTATGGGTCCAAATATGGTGTACGCATACTAACAGGAAGATAGCACTGTTTGCTTTCTGTCAAATCTGAAGGAACTGCTGCCAGAGTCTCTGCAACAGTGTGAGAATAGCCTTATTACCGTAACATGTATCACTGATCGCTTCTTTGGGGGTACTGAATTGGAAATTGTTGTCACTAAAGTGTACAATAAAAGAGAAAATAGCAAACTAAAAATAGTCAAAAAATGAAGAAAATGTATACAAAAATAAATAAAATATATTAAAATGTTGGTTCACACTTTACAGTCTTTTTAACATGATGTACACCATGAAAATAGTTTGCCTTCAGGAAGAGCCCTTAGTATGCACACAATGAATCACATGACATGAATAACACATACAGTACAGGTCCCTACTGCCTCCATTTCTGCTGAGGTTACCACAATGGGGGCTTAACTTCTCCCAATATGATCAGAAACAGCCAGTTTGAGGACATAAAAGGTTAAATGGTTCAACTTTAAATGTTTTTTCCATCCACTTCCAAGTATCTCTGATTGAGCTAAAGATCATCCTTTTATTTCCTACACTGAAAGATTTCTTGGGTGTATTAAAAGGATGCCATCTTAAGAAGTTTCACAAGGTATTTATTATATAATCATCTTTGGCACCATGGATATAAACTCCAACATCAATTAAACTGCCTACAACTAGAACAGTCATAAACCTCCCTCCTTTTTTTTTCAAATTAAAAAATCTTTTATTACTGTGGATTTAAAGGTACACAACTGTCCTACTTTTCTTTAAGTACCCCACTTCCTGAATCACATGAATTATATTTGGCCAGTTCAACCAGTGGTTTTTGTTGCATACAACAGATTGCTCGTGCTACCCTGGTGCTGTATTTTCACTACTTTCAAATTAATCTGGAGTCGATGGTCTGTGGAAATTTTACTTTGCAATGTCTTGCAGTACTCTTGAGTATTGTTAACTATCACAATACAGCCATTGTGCTGGACGTACATGTTATGTGTCACCTAGATATTATAATCTAACTAAACTAGTTTGACTAGTTTACATGTGAAATGACCCAGATAAACCTAACATTGACTCAAATGTACAAAAGGTGACTGCAAAACAGTGCATGAAAGCACTGCAACATGTACAGACCTTCTCTGCTCTTAGAGTATAAACAGATTGATGCCATCAGAAACGTAGCAACAAAACTGTCTCAAGTGTAGAATCTCCTCCTGCAAACTTTGCTGCCAAGAAACTATGAGTTGGGCGTCCGCATCAACAGTGCTTTCACCTGATTAATGAGTGCTTGATCAGCAGCACCTTTACAGTGCAATTATCGAGAACCGGCTTTCCAAGGTAATTGCCCTAATTGTCAGTCTGTGACTGTTTAAAGGGACTGTCCACTTTTTTAATATTGATGACCTATTCTTAGGTTAGCTCATCAACATTAGATAGGCTGGTGTGCCAGGAGTTAAATGAATTAAATCTACACCATCTACGAGCTAGTGTAGATTTCATTCTAGACGCTGGAGGATGTGCATAATTTATGATGAGGTGTGTCTTTTTAAATCTATACCTTAGTGTATAAAATACATCTGCACTTCGTACAATGGAATGAGCAGGACATACTTTGTTGCTGGTTTTTGCTGCTAAACTATTCAAATACTTCTACTGCTGCTTCTCTGTCCTTGATTCACATGTCCGCTCTAATCCACTTCCAGTCTTATTTCCTGTTCAGGCTGAAACAACTTCCCCAGAAATTTGGTTCTAGCCCCCTATACTGGACACTACAGACATACAACACTTAAAGGGGTTATCAGCTTTTAATTTTGGTGACCTATCCTTAGGATAGGCCATCAATATCAGATTGGCGGGGGTCCTACTCCCGACACCCCTGACAATCAGCACTGATCCTACAAGCGCTGCCTTGTCTTCATTGTTTACCTGCTTGCTACTGCACTGCAGTGGTGAGCAGGTGAAATTACAAGTACACTAGTGGTAACCAAGCTTTTTTGCACCAGGGTCCAGTTTCATACAAGACATATTTTCCACAGACCGGGGTGGGGGGGTGTGCATAGAGATTATTCACATACATAATAACACACAATAAAGTACATATTAGAGAATAGGTGGCCAACGTTGCCAATAATAACAGTTTATAAAGGCCAAATAATACCGTTACAGCAATGACCCAGTTATTAATAATCCCGTTTTGGCCCCCACTCAGTGACTTACAAATGATGTCTCCTCTGGCTGGAGTCGTTCTCTTTCCTGTTTTTCTCAGTCCTGCACAGATCACCATGATCACATCTCCTGTCTGCCCACGTCATTCTTCCACCCTGCTGCTACTTCCTTCCTGGCTGCCTGCATTACAGCATAGGCACCCTGCTCTGGGTTTCTGGTGGTGTGATTCACACCGCCTGTGACCCAGCGCAGGAGGTCGTGATGATGTCATCGCAAACTCCAGCACGTTGGCACTGCCTCATAGCCCTCATAGGCTGAAGGCACTACGTGAGGGGAGAGGGCTATAGGTAAATGCAAATTATAATATATGGCTAAACCCTCACGCTGATGTTAAAATGAGACTTTCGCCAATATATTCTTATATCAAGAACATACATATATGTACAAACACAATCACGGAGAAAACATGATCTAAAATGGCAGAGAAGTGCTCAAAACCCCATATGCTGTTGCGCATATTAAACCAGGGGAGCAGATCCTGCACATGTGATCCGTTGCTAACAGCAATCCCCAGCAAAAATGCATACAATGGAGAATGCCGGCAGTGGACCACATGTACCACAAAAACATCCTACACAAGATAACCAATTGTGCGGATGTGACAAATTATATAATCAAACAAATCACGGAAAAAGGTGCACTGCAAAGGTAAATGCAATTGATAATATATGGCTAAACCCTCACGCTGATGTTAAAATGAGACTTTCGCCAATATATTCTCATATCAAGAACATACCAGAGCCCGAGCACTGCGTCAAAGTATCTCAGAGTGGCACGGGACCTAACGCTAACCTACCTAAGCCGTATGGGCAATTGCAGAAGGAGCATACAGGCCCGACACACAGCAACCTACTCCTAGTTACCTCCAGCGTGAGATCACACATACAATGGGAGGAGGGAGGAGACTGTGAGCACTTCTCTGCCATTTTAGACCACGTTTTCTGTGTGATTGTGCTTGTACATTTACACCTGGAGGTGTGGCAACTCCAGGTTTGAATGTGCCTTGACTTAGATCTTATGATAACATTCTGGTGCAGCTGTGCAGCCTGAGCCACATTAATTATTTGTAGGTGGGTCTCACAGTCTCCTCCCTCCTCCCATTGTATGTGTGATCTCACGCTGGAGGTAACTAGGAGTTGGTCGCTGTGTGTCGGCCTGTATGTTCCTTCCATAATTGCCCATACGGCATAGGTAGGTTAACGTTAGGTCCCGTGCCACTCTGAGATACCTTGACGCGGTGGTCGGGCTCCGGTATGTTCTTGATATCTAATATATAAAGTTGAGTGTGTGTGTGTGTATGTCTGCTAAAGGAATCCGCACTGTGGCAGCTACAATCATGAAATTTGGCACACAGGTACATCAGGTGTCCGGGAAGGTTTTAGAACGGGTCTCAGCTCTCCAGGACGTACCGTTCCTGAGATATTCCAAAAAAAATCATTAGCCAATAGAAGCCTGGTCACATGACCCTTATCAGCCAATAGAAGCTCACAGGCAGTTAGTCTCCACACACACCAGGTTTCCATAACAACCTAGCCAGTTCACTGCTGTAGGTCTGCTTTAAAGGGGCACAGCGCTGTGGATGACACTGTTAAAGGGATATTCTGGTTACCATAAATATAACTTATGTTTTAGACTAACTCATCATCAATCATTACCTCATATAATGTAAATTACCTCATATAATGTAAATTTCACATATTTACCGTTCAGTAGTAATAAAAGATGTTTTCTTCAACTGCTACCCACTGTGTTTTCTCCTAAATTGCTATGGCATCGACCTGTAATTCAGGACACCCTCAAAAGAAGGACTTAAAAGCCCCACCCCCAGGTCCCACTAAGTCACGCCCCTGACTCAGTCAGGCCACACCCTTCCACTCCACATCTGAGCGGGATTGAAAAAATGAAGATAAAAATTAACTTCTGTCAGCTGCAGGGGAGGGAGGGTGACTTTCTCCCTGCAGCTCATGCTCAGACTGCACAGTGTTGCTGTCTGAGAGTGAGCTATTCAAAAGGACATCCCTGTGTCCATCCAGGCCCTGCGCATGACAGAGGACAGGGAGTCTGAAAGCCAGACTGTCCAGCCTCCCCCCAACGTGAAGCCGTGCCACCGTTCCCCATGAAGCCACACCCTTAAACAGGCCACGCCCCCTGGTTCAATGAAGACACACAGGAGAAGCTGTCTGAGCATGAGCTACTGAAAGGGTGGACATCCCTGTGTCTGTCCAGGCCCTGTGCCGAACGGTGGACAGGAAGTCTGAAAGCCAGACTGTCCAGCATAAAACCGGACCACTGACCACCCTAGGGGCAGGCCGATGTTAGGATGGCCAGATCTCCGGCCTCATGTTTAGTGGTGTGGTTTCATGGGGACCAGGAGCGCTGCTTCACGTTTGGGGGAATGGCCGGTGAGGTCCGGCTTTCTGGGCTGAAGACAGTGGCCACCCTAGCTGCTGTGGAGGTCACAGTTAAAAGGGAGGGCACTGTCGATGTTTCTGTTAAGGGGCGGGCTGCTGTGGAGGTCACTGTTAAAGGGGAGGGCACTGTAGTAGTTACTCTCCAGTGCCCTCTTCTTCCTGAAGTTGGACTTGACCAGGTCTGGGTGGTGGTGACGCACGCTGCAGCCATTTTCGCTTTTCTGGATGCTCCTGCCGAGACAGCAGGTGTAAGGACTTCTGGCTGCAGCGGTTCCAGAAAGGTTGCATCCAGGGAAGAAGCCCCAGCTTCCCTGGCTGCTGATACCTTCATCTGCCACCGCAGCTGGTATTGGTGGACCACCGTAGATTGGAAGGTGAACGATAACGTGGTCAGCTGACCCAGCTGTAAGGACTGTGGTGGTAGTGGTGTTGGTGCTGGCAGTTCAGGAATCAGAGGCTCCGGCTGAAGCTGCGGCTTTTCCCTGAACCGGAGGACACCATCTGGGAACTCCTGCAGACAGCGCAAGCTTCCTGGACCTGGTGGTTTATCTGGTCACATTTCTGGTTAAATTTGGCTTTGAAAGGAGGGTAACCTCGGTCGCAAATTGGCCTTTCAGTGACACCATGGGGTGTACACCACCTGATCCCCCACGTACAGGCTATGCCGATGTTGTGGCAGGTACGGCCCACAAAACTGACCTGCGGCCCACAAAATACTCCTTTCCATCCTCATCATCCTGCAGGAAGCCAGACCCTCTCCCAACGGAAAACCAAATCACAGTTCCCTTTCTCCGTTCCAATGAAGGATCTCCCAGCCTAGGGTGGTTGAGTACCTGTATGACCCAGTCCTTCACTGCAGTTTTATAGTCCCAGAGGGTCTGTGCATGGGCCGTCAAAGATGGTGGAACAATTGGGTTCTGGTGTATGGAAGGGATGGATCTCCTCCTGGGCAGCGAAGTGGACGCTCCAGCCGCCTCCGCCGCACGAGCCAAAGCAGAGGTTACAGCCGCAGGAACCAAAGCAGACATTCGAGCCGCAGGAGCCAAAGCAGATGTTCCAGCCGCAGGAGCCAAAGCAGACATTCCAGCTGCACGAGCCAAAGCAGACGTTCCAGACGCAGGAGCCAAAGCAGATGTTCCAGCCGCAGGAGCCAAAGCAGATGTTCCAGCCGCAGGAGCCAAAGCAGACCTTCCAGCTGCACGAGCCAAAGCAGACGCTCCAGCCGCACAAGCCAAAGCAGACGCTCCAGCCGCCTCACAAGTCGCAGCAACAGCAACCTCAGCAGGTGGTAAGGAACACACAGGCACTGAAGCTGGGTTTCTCTGGCAGACTTGTGACACTCTGATGTCTTGAGCGGGTGGTGGTTCAGGTAAGTTGTCTCCAAAACACATCTCATTCCAATTTGGACGCAGCTGTTTTTTAGCCATGATGCTTGCCTCTTGCTCTGAGGTCAGCGCTGGTCTAAACTGGTTCAAACTTCAGAGGAGGGAGGAGCACTGAGGGAGGAGTCTTCACTCCCTATACGTGCAAAACAATTAGATCCCGGTGGGCTAGGCTGTTTTTTCCAGTTCGGAGGGGGTCGTATCTTCACTTTCCCGCTCTTGTGTGGGCGTCTCAACATTGTCCCGCCTCACGCAGAATGCGTACGTTTATGACGTTTCATACATATCGTACGTATCGTTAGCGTGTAAAATTTTGCGAAGATTTACGAATAATACAAAGTGAATCCAAAGAAATTCGGATTCGCTTCGCAGCTGAAAATTTCCAAGATTCGATGCGAATCTACGAAGCTGCGAATAGATTCGCTCATCTCTACTTTTCAGTTATTTGGGGAGCTGATGGGCTCCTTATCTCTGCTCTCTGACATTATAAACACTCATTATAACTCAGTTCTTATCTTACTGATAAGAATCTTTCTTAAATAAGTGTTTATGACCACTTAGTAGTTTAGAGATAAGATTTATTAGATGAAGGGCACAAAGTGAATGTACCAGCCACACAGTTAACCCTTTGTGATAGAATGGCTCAAAACTTTTAATAAAGGCCAATTGAAAATATGATCTTTAACAAAAAATGAGTAAATTGCAATTATAAACAAACACTTCTAATGCCAACTAAGAGAGGTACATGGTCAGGCTCCTCCATAAGCAGGGTAGCTGTTCTCTTTCCATATTCCAAAATTTCCATAGTGGAAAATATTTAGAGAAAAACCCTTAATCTAATAGTATTGTGCAATGCAATAGGTTTGAATATAGGTGCCCATTATTTACTTCTGAACCCTTGGGCCTACATTTTGTTAAGGGGGCTACTGGACGCCGTGGTTTTACAACTCTTGGCCCACTGACACCCAGCCTGAGGAAGGGCACCTCAACGTCGCTACATTCTCAATTGTACCACTGGTGTTGAATATGATTATGTATCAATAAAAGCAAGTTCTTTAAAAGCAATTCACTGGAGTGCTGTCTCTAAATCAAGGAAAATACTACTCTTTGGACCCCCCAAGGTGGAAGGAGGTCTCCCCTGAGACGCGCACCCACACAAGCCATATCTGGTTGAGTGCTGTGGTCATCAAGCGGTTTATACTGTTAAGGGGGCTACTGGTTGTCATTGGATTGGGAGTATTTATTTATTTATTTATTGTATGCACTGACATGCATATTTATTGTATGTGCTGACATCAGTATGTCTTTGGAGTATGAAAACTTATTTTCAAGATATTGCTCCATGGGAAAAAAATATGCAAATTAGCTAATTTCAGCCAAATCAGAGACTTCTCCAAATGGAAGAGTGATCTGTAGACAGCTGTTTTGAGGTTCTTTCCCATTGTCAGTATAGAGCAGGATATTGTTTTGTGGAGATTTTGTGATAACTATATTGCTATGAGATATAAGGGGAGGAAGTGGATTTATTTAAAAAAAAATGGTGCAAAGAAAAACTGGTTTAGTTGCCCATAAGTTGCTTTGGATAACTAAGCTAGTTTTTCTTTGCACTCGTTTTCATAAATCTCCCAAATAGAATACAAAGTATTGGCCTAATGACTTGTAAGTATTTTATAAGGCTATACCAGCATCACCCTACTCATGAATTATGCCCATTAAATTATTTTACTTAGGCCTCATGTACCATATTATCTATCTATCTATCTATCTATCTATCTATCTATCTATCTATCTATCTATCTATTAAGGAGCTGGTATTTATGGGAAAATGTTTGATGGCTACAAACCCATAGGGAAACTTGCAGCTGCACAGGGTTGAAAGGGCACTAGAACATTTATAGATTTACCTAGTAACATAGTAACATAGTAACATAGTTTGTAAGGCCGAAAAAAGACATCTGTCCATCCAGTTCAGCCTGTTTTCCTACAAGTTGATCCAGAGGAAGGCAAAAAAAACCCTGTGAGGTAGAAGCCAATTTTCCTCACTTTAGGGGGAAAAATTCCTTCCCGACTCCAATCAGGCATCAGAATAACTCCCTGGATCAACGACCCCTCTCTAGTAACTATAACCTGTAATACCCTCCAGAAATACATCCGGGCCCTTCTTGAACTCTTTTAGTGAACTTACCATCACCACCTCCTCAGGCAGAGAGTTCCATAGTCTCACTGCTCTTACTGTAAAGAATCCTCTTCTATGTTTATGTACAAACCTTCTTTCCTCCAGACGCAGAGGATGTCCCCTCGTCACAGTCACAGTCCTCGGGATAAATAGATGATGGGAGAGATCTCTGTACTGACCCCTGATATATTTATACATAGTTATTAGATCTCCCCTCAGTCGTCTTTTTTCTAAAGTGAATAAGCCTAATTTTGATAATCTTTCTGGGTACTGTAGTCCACCCATTCCAGTTATTACTTTAGTTGCCCTCCTCTGAACCCTCTCCAGCTCTGCTATGTCTGCCTTGTTCACAGGAGCCCAGAACTGTACACATTACTCCATGTGTGGTCTGACTAGTGATTTGTAAAGTGGCAGGACTATGTTCTCATCACGGGCATCTATGCCCCTTTTGATGCAACCCATTATCTGATTTATTTTTGGTTGTATTGACACCCCTGAAAACCAAGTTTGATCTATGCAACTATAAATGGTATATTGGTGAAGGATGTAATAATAGTATTACCATCTACAACCAGTACACTGGTTAAGCACAGGATTGAATATTTTTGGTGGGGTTATTCTCTCGGTGGGCTATCTATCGACTTATACACCCTCCAGGTCTTACCTCTAGACATGCCTCGCTCGTATTTCCTAGATCTTAAAGCCATTTTTTCTAAATTCCTATGGAATCATTCTACTGTATTGCATATAAGCAGCTTATTCAGCGGAGGGGGCAGGGAGGTTTTGGTCTACTGAATATTTTTACCTTCTACCAGGCCGTCCACTTAAGTAGGTGGCTATATTTCACTAGCTCTGGTGACGTTTCTATCACCACATCCTTGGAGAAATATCTTCTAGGCAAAGAGAACACACTGTATCTTTACTATGGCACCAGATACGTCTTTCTCCCTTATCTAGAATATCTAGCGGTCTGACTAGAGGCACGATAAAGACTTATTATGACATCATTAATCTACATAACTCCTCTGACTCAAGTTCACCTTTAACCCCGCTTAGCGTAGCAGTTTCTATTTTGGAAAATATACCTTTCCAATTGCTTACCTTCTATAGCCTCAGTTTTTAATACCATTCCTTACCCAGACTTACCAGCTTTCTGAGGATCGCTGGACTTGGGACTTCTTTCCTCATATCAAAAGTGGGATGTCTTTAAAACCCTTACGAAATGGAAACCCTGACTTTCTGAAAAATGTATGGACCTAAACTTGGTGTAGAATTTCCTCCCTCTGTCTTCTTCTTGTGGCATGTGGTTTGATTCCCAATGGCTACTTAATTTGGTGACTTATTGCACTTTTACATGTTCCAATGCTCGTTGCTTAGCGGGCAATGATCAGGAATGAACTTATTTTTCCTCATCAGTGCCCACTTTTGTTGGCCCCTATAAAAGGGCCCTTAGAAGCTAAAGTTGCACAAAGCATGGTATGCAGGAATCTATTATCTATGAATGGCTTTTGTTCTAGGGAAAGGGACAGCCACCAAGCAACAGCTATTAGGTGTAGGCTGCCGCCTCTCTCTGCCATCAGGAAGAATTGCAAGAGTTTGAACACTCAAGTGAGATCTTGTAGGAAAGTCTCATGTAAGTGAGTACTTTTCTCTGAATTTTTTCCTTTAAAGGCCTTCTCCCTGGCAACCTGAGATCATTGTCAGCATTAAGGAAACACAAATAGACTTGAAAGATTTCAACAGTTGAAACAGAAAATAACTGAAATAACTGAGACCAGAAAGAACTGCAATAAACATTTTAGTATTAGCGGAAGCTTTACTGTAGGGTGGCCTCAATGTTATGAATAGGTTAGAGATACCTTCTGTGTATGATTTGGTTGTTTCCAAGCATTCTTTCATTGGAGTTATCAAGCACAGAGAGGGTTAACTCGAGTCTGTAACCAAATCTTTTTCTATTGGTTGATGTTGCTATAAACTGTCATTCCTGAATTTTCTGTCTTTTGATTACCTTGTGTATCACCAGATACCATGGCTTGGAAGGCCATACTGGGTGCACAATAACCATTTGTTGGACCCCATCATCCTAAATTTTCTTTATAATTTGATAGAAAAGAGATGGGGAGGAAATGCATAAAGGTTCCTCATTTTGGTCCAAGAAAAGAAGAGCGCATCTGCCCAAATGTACCTTGAGATCATGCCCTTGCCACGAATTTCATAGTCTGAGCTGAGGTTACTTATGGAAATCGGTCTATTTTTCTGGTACCGAGTGTTTGATTTATCATTTTGTATGAGTGCTATAATTGATTGTAATATTTTGTCACTGGACAAGGCATCCGCTACTTTGTTAGAGTGTCCAGGGACGTATTGTGCTCTGAAGTCTAGATTGTGATCCAGGGGTTAATGGGAAAATATTTTCTGTAAACCTAGCTTTGCTTCTTGGAGTTCTAACAGATTGATATGAAGTTTCATCTCTGAAACCTTCCATTTCCCTCTCACTGATGTCTGGTCTGAAGAGGCTCCCCACCCTTTGTTGAGGATTTTGGGGCTAAATCTGCCATTCCTGCTGAAGTGAGCCAATGGCTCTTCTGTTTGTAATGTAGTTAAAGGATTGTCCTATATTCAGGGCAGCTATACTAACAGCTTTTAGAAGAACTAGTTTAGATGAAAGTAAAGTTTTCACATTTTGTGAAGATGACACCTTTCACAGTTTGGTATAATTCTGTGTGGGGACACAGCTGGGCATAACCTGTGAAGGGGGCACAATGATGGGCATAATCCTGTGCAGGGGCACAGCTGGGCATAATTCTGTGAGGGGGCACAGCTGGGGATAATGCTGTGAGGGGACACAGCTGTCACGAGTGGGCTTGCGTCTGGTATCAGACGTTCTGCGCGACTTTCTAAAGTGACATAATTTGACATGCTTTCTCTTGGTTTGGTTGCTGTTTACCACACCTCTTCCCCTCAGCTGTTGCCGCTGTGGTAATTATCTTTCTCCTATTTACCCCTTCCTCTCCCAGTATCCCTTGCGGTTTATATTTTCTGCCTACGTAGTAGTGTGTGGTGTGGATCTCGGCTGAGATCCGGTTGTTGTGATATCTGCTTAAAGATAAGTGACTTTTTCCCTTTTGTGGTTTTCCTTTTGGAGTCTCCTGTTTGTCCTTACTCTTGGAGGAACGGGTTTACTCTTTCTTGTGTCACTAGCTGCAGGGTTTCTAGGGTGCATTTATTATTAGGTTCCTGTGTATGAACTCTCCTACAACCCAGGCTTGTTCATACTGGTAGTCAGTCAGGGCCTAGTTTCTGGGTTCCCTGCAGGAGGTGACCATTTCCCTGGTTTTGGTCTGTTCCCTTCCCTCGTACGCTCGGTGTGGCTATTCCCTCCACACCAGAGCATGACATTATAAACCGCCTAAACACAAATTTAGGTCATTTTTGTGCAGACATGGATGCTATTGCTGCACTGGCTGGACGGCTGCAGGGACTCAGTTTGGAGGTGGCTGACATCCGCAACCAGATTCAGAGACCACAGGCTGGTGGTTCTGGGGGTGCTGAGTGTCAGGCCTGTTTGGAGCCTAAGGTCCCCCTCCCGGATAGATTTTCTGGGGGACGTGATAATTTTGTTCTATTTAGGGAGGCGTGCAAATTGTATTTCAGACTGCATCCAAATTCTTCTGGTAATGAGGAGCAGAAGGTTGGTGTGGTCATCTCGCTGCTTAAAGGGGATGCGCAGTCATGGGCCTTTTCTCTGCCGACCGGATCGCAGTCTCTCCGGTCAGTAGATTAATTTTTCAAGGCTTTAGAGATTATCTATGATGACCCGGATCGTATCTCCCTGGCTGAGACCCAGATACGTGACCTTTGTCAGGGTAAGCGGCCGGTTGAGATTTATTGCTCTGAGTTTCGGAGGTGGGCGACCAATACTGAATGGAACGATACTGCTTTGTGTAGCCAATTCTGTCAAGGTTTGTCTGAAAAGCTGAAGGACGCTTTGGCCTTTCAGGAAACCCCTGTGTCTTTGGAGGCCGCTATGTCTCTTGATGTGCGCATGGATAGGCGCCTGAGAGAGCGATCTAGGAGCCCCCACTCTCAGGACGTACTATCACATAGTGTACTGTCTTCCTATGACACTTTGGGTGAATATTCCCCTAGGTTGATGTCAGGGGATGAACCTATGCAATTAGGGGAAGCCACTCCTGTTTCCACCCGTAAACATCTTGGTAATAAAAAGGGTGTGTGTTTTTTCTGTGGTCAGAAAGGACACTTTATCAATGTATGTCCATGCTTTCAATCTCTAAAAGAGAGAAAAGAAAAGGGGGCGTTGAATTCTCATCTCACTCTTGGTGGGGTGGGTAGGGAGACTGAAAATGTGCATTTGTCTTCATCCTGTAGTACCCGTTTTCTCCTGACTGCCGAGGTGGCGCTAGAGTCAAAGGTTGTGAAAATTGAGGTGTTTATTGACAGCGGGGTAGGGGTGAACTTGATTGATGCTCAGTTTGTCCGTATGCATGGATTGTCGCCGAGTTCTTTGGATAAGAGGATTTCTGTGTTTGCCATTGATTCTGCACCTCTATCTCAGAAGTGTTTGTCTGAGGGGGGCGTGACCGGAAGCCCATGCGGACAGTCGCCTGAGCGCTGAGCTCCGTACACCCAGGCTCCATACCAGCTACACTAGCGGACACTTACCCAGGTGATGGGGAAGAAGAGGATCCCCAAGACATCCAGACCACGCGCTGCCGCTGAGGAGGTCCCGCAGGCTCCACACTCTGGCCCTTTGGACGTGTTTGTCCACAGAGGAGCCCCGGAGGTATCCAAGATGGCGCCGACGCGCGCGGCTGCAGGACGGGAGGCCCCTCCTCCCCCCTCTCCCCTGAAGGAGCGGGCAGGCTGTAGCCCGCTCCCGACTGGCACAGCTGCCTCCATTCTTTTCCAAGGGGACACAGAGGAGGACTTAGTGACGCTAGCGGCGGGGGCCAGCACCCTTGCGCCACATTGTAGCCCGGGGCCAGGTGAGAGGAGCCCTGCTGCTCCATTTCTACAGGGGGTAATTGAGGTGACGGCGGGGCTATCAGAGGAGGACTTTCCACCACTCCTTAGCTCACTGGGGTCGCAAGCAGGGTCCCCAGCATATGGTCCTCCTTCACTTTTATCAGTGGGAGACCGGAACCAATCCCCCTCCTATGCGTCCATCCACTGCAGGCCCTCTCCCTCCCAGGGGCCGGCGACCTCCATCTCAACCAGGCGCCTTCCAGATCTCCCTCCATCAGGAATGATCCCTGCATCACCTATGGCTTCCCAATGCCAATTAGAGGGCTCCTCTCCCGGACTCCTTGAAGCAGGGACTCCACAGATCTTCAAACCCAGGCCCCCTTCACAGGGCGGTTCTTCTTCATCTTCATGCTCTGAAGGTCCTGGGCCCCAGATGGACCCTCCTCTTAACTGGTGGTCATATATGCAACAACTCCCCACCAAGCAAGACTTCCGGGCCTTGATATCAGAAGTTAAAGACGCCTTCAAGGAAGAGATCTCTGCCATACGACAAGATGTTCAAGCAGTGGGTCAGAGGGTTCATCAGCTGGAGGAAGACCACAACGCTTCTCGGCACAGTCATTAGATCACTCCAAAAACAATCGTCTTCACACTCACTGCAGCTCCGTGACCTCCACAACCATGTGGAGGACCTGGACAACAGAGGTCGACGCCATAATATACGAGTCCGGGGTGTCCCGGAGGTCCAAGGAGAGGAAGACGTCCGAGCTGTACTTCTTTCTGTCTTCAACTCAGTCCTAGAGAGATCACCTACCCATCCTATTCTGATGGATCGGGCTCACCGGGCGCTCAGACAAAAGACCTCGCAAGGTCCTCCGAGAGATATCATATATTTTATCAATGACTTCGCTCTCAAAGAGGAAATCATGACCAGAGCTCGTAAATTGCAACAAGTGGACTATAATGGTTCCAGAGTATCCCTGTTCCAAGACCTCTCCTGGATTACTCTTCAGAAACGTAGAGCTCTAAAGCCCTTGTTGGAACTCCTCCGGAAAAGTGCTATTCCCTACCGCTGGGGTTTCCCTTTCAGCCTAACAGCACGCAAGAATGGCTCATCAGTGACCCTCAAGAACCCGGAGGACCTCGCGGACTTCTGCACCCGACTGGCTGTCTCCCCACCGTCACTACCGGACTGGGACTCACCCGCCATTCTGCCACCGATCCCGGCCACCTGGAGTACCGTGGGGCCCCGGAAGAGGAAGACTCGGCCTGCACTTTTGGAGACTGGACCCGAACCGACTGGCTGAGGGACTTTCTGCTGCGGTCGTAAATATGAGCCTTTCATAGTAACCTCATTTTCTTTTTTTCCTGTCCTCTTCATTGGGACTTTCAGTGCTACCTTTTCACCTGTTTGTTTTATAGAGTTAATCTACTATTTGATAAGTGTCCAATAGCCCTTCCCTCTCTGGAGTTTTGGGTGGGGGAGGTAGTCGATCGTTGTTCTCCAGAGTCGACTACTCGCTGCTCCTCCCTACAGGAGTCCCACTGGCCTAACCTTAGTATATGGGGTTTGCCATTTTGGACTCCAGAGACATGAAGGTTCAAATTCTGAAGTACCCCTTCATGTCCCTATTGTATTTTCTATCTATTGGTACTGTTTTTTTTTTAATTTTATTTTCATATGTTGAAGACTGTTACTCTTGGTATAGTAGGGTTTTCCCTCAGGCTTGCAGCTCTCTCTATTTTTTTGATCCCCCGGTGTGGACGGGGCGGTCCTGGCACCCGGCTCTCGAGGTTTCCTACATTTCCATCATTCCCCCCATTTGCATTAGATTTTTGTCCCCACGGTCATGGCTAGAATAATGTCACTTAATGTTAAGGGTCTCAACTCCAACTTTAAGCGGCGCATAGCACTGCGAGAGTTCCGTAAATCAGGAGCTGACATTATTCTAGTTCAGGAGACCCACCTTACTGGTGAGGGAGCATTTAATTTTGTTAAACATTGGTTCCCCCGGGTCTATACAGCAGCCTCTAATACAAAATCAGCAGGAGTAGCTATTTTACTTTCCAGGACTTGTCCCCTTCAGGTGGAATCGGTTAGAGCTGATCCCTCGGGTCGCTATCTCATCCTGCAAGGGGTGCTACATGGGCAGAAAATACAACTCTGCAACCTATATGCTCCAAACTCCGGGCAGATTACCTTCCTTTCCTCTCTCTTTTCTACTCTGGCCTCTGACAGGGGGATGCTACAAGTTGTTGGTGGAGATTTTAATGTCCCCTTTTCTGAATGCATGGATAGATTGGCCACTCCTCCGACGGCCCCTAGTTCCCAGTGTCAGCGCCAATCTAGAGGGTTTAGGAAGCTAGTTCGTACGCACTCTTTTTATGACCTGTGGAGAGTTGATAACCCCTCTTCCCGTCAATTTTCCTTTTACTCCAACTCTCATCTCACCCACACACGACTTGATTACTTTCTGGGTAATATTATGACTCTTAGATCTTTGGCGTCCTCCTCCATAGGCCCAATAACATGGTCGGATCATGCCCCAATATATCTAGACCTCCGATTCTCTTCTGCATCTCTGCGATGTCCCCACTGGAGACTGAATGACACCCTGCTGACTAACCCTGCTACTCGGGACACGCTGCGCTCCTCTCTGTCTCATTACTTTGCCGAGAATGCTTCAAGTGTCTCCTCCCAAGGCACCCTATGGGAAGCCCATAAGGCAGTGATACGTGGAGTATGCATCTCTCTCTCCTCTCGGTTAAAGAGGGATAGGGAGGCGCAATACCGCGAGTGCCTGCGTTCACTACGGTCTGCAGAACTTGAGCTCGCCTCTAATCCCTCTCGGCGAGTATTGAGGCAGATAGTTGACTTCCGGGCCCGCCTTAAATCGCTGGCCTCGTCATCTACTGACCAGCTGATTCGATACACACGCCAACGTTATTTTATGTATGGCAATAAACCGCATACCCTCTTAGCCCGCCAACTTAAGGATCAAACGGCCACTACAACCCCTCAGGCGTTAAGGGATCGGCAGGGTGCCCTCCAGTATCATCCAAATTCCCTCGCTAATCTATTCCACGCCTACTATTCAGAATTATATTCCCTACCGTCTTCTTTACCTATAGAAGAGTCCAGGCGTAATACACTTCTGGATGAGTTTCTATCGGAATGCCACTTACCTTCTCTGTCTCCTGCTGCTCTGGCCCATCTGAATCAGCCGATCACGGGTGAGGAGGTGGATGAAACTGTCTCTGCTCTTCCCAATGGGAAGTCTCCTGGTCCAGATGGACTCCCCTATGCATACTTCAAGACGTTTCGTGACGTCCTGACTCCCCATATGGTACGGCTGTTCAATGGGTTCTTGCAGGGGGATGAGATTCCTGGCACTATGCTCCAGTCTTACGTGACTGTGATCCCCAAGCCAGGTAAGGATCCTGCAGAATGTGCTAGCTATAGACCTATTAGCCTTTTAAATTCAGATTTAAAAATTTTCACCAAATTATTGGCAAATAGACTCAATACCTGACTTCATCATCTGATTCATAAAGATCAGGTGGGTTTTGTTAAATTCCGCCAGGCTGGGGATAACACTAGACGGGCGGTGGATCTGGTTGAGGTGGCGAACAGGGGTGGAGTGGAGGCCGTCCTGCTTAGCCTTGATGCCGAAAAGGCTTTTGATAGGTTAAATTGGGATTTTATGTTCCGAACGTTACATCATTTTGGCTTTAGAGGCCCTTTCTTGACAGCCTTGAGGGGCCTCTACTCCTCACCTTCTGCGGTGGTAAGGTTACCCCACGCCCACTCTTCTTCGCTCTCCATTCATAATGGGACACGACAGGGATGCCCACTATCCCCGCTCCTTTATGTCCTTAGCATAGAACCCCTTGCAGCAATGATTCGCAACTCTCCTGACATCCAGGGCATTATGGTGAGGGATAAATCTTTCACGATATCCCTTTTTGCAGATGACGTCCTGCTTACCTTGACAAATCCTTTTTTCTCCCTCCCCAATCTCCACTTGGTGCTAACTAGGTATAGCGGGCTATCAGGATACAAACTCAATACATCTAAGTCGGAGGCCCTACCGATTAATGTTGCCCCGGACCGGCTTAACTTGCTAAAGGGACAGTTTTCCTACATCTGGCGCACGCATTCTATAAAATATCTAGGCGTATACTTAACTTCCCGCTACTCTGACTTATATAAAGCTAACTTCCCACCCCTACTAAAAGAAGTCGATTCCTTATTGGCAAAGTGGAAATCCCTCCCCCTTTCCCTTTTGGGCCGAATAGCGGCAATCAAAATGACCATCCTTCCTAAATTTCTATACCTGTTTGAAACTCTCCCGGTGGGTGTGCCAGCTGCAGTCCTCCGCTCCATACAGGGGAAGTTCCTTAGGTTTATTTGGAACTACAAGCGACATAGGATATCTGCTAATATTTTAATGGCTCCGTTATTGAGTGGGGGATTAGCCCTCTCTAATCTAACTACCTATTATCTGGCAGCCCATCTACGACAGATTGTATCCTGGTCCACGTTTTACTCATATAACCGGTGGACGGAGATTGAGAGGCTGTGGCTGGCACCTACCCACCTTGGGACCTTAATATGGGGCCCCGCAGTTGAGATCCCTCCCTCTAGTCTTCTAGGCCCTATGAGATTTACTAGAGGTATATGGCTGAAAACAAGGGTGAAATATAATTTGGCTTCCCTCAGATCCCCACTTACTCCATTTCTCTATACTCCTCATCTCCCGGGAAGTTCGGAAGCAGACATGGTGAGACCGTGGTCGCGGGCCGGGTTATATCGCCTACTCGACCTGAGGGATCAGTCCATGGGAGCGGTTCTCACGTTTGAAGACTTGAAAACTAAATTCTCCCTTCCTGCTGACCTGAGATTTCAATTTCAGAAAATATCCCACTTCTGTAGAGGAGTTTTAGGTCCCCTGCGTGTCCCTGCTCTTACCCCGTTTGAACGGATTTGTACTCAGAGCCCTTCCTCAAAAGGCCTCATCGCAGATATTTACCGAATTCTGATTTCTTTCGATTACCCGGTAGAATTTAAACACCCATATATGTTGAAGTGGGAGGATTGGCTACAAAGGGAGCTCTCCCCAGAGGTCTGGAGATCTATTTGGAGACAGGCTTATACCAGCTCATCTTCAATATCATACAAGGAAAATCAGCTGAAAATACTGATGTTTTGGTATCATACACCTTCTGTTCTGCATGCTATGAACCCGGAGATACCGGACCTCTGTTGGAGATGCTCCCAAGGTCATGCTACGCAGTTCCATATCTTCTGGTCCTGCTCTGCCCTGTCTCCATTTTGGTCACAGGTACGCAGAGTCGCACAGACTCTTTTGGAGATAGCCCTTCCCAACGATCCGACCATTTTCCTATTGAATGTGATTCCCACCACGCTGAGAGGGCCGGGTGCCAGGTTGCTACTTCACATCCTGACAGCAGCTAAATGCCTTATAGCTTTATACTGGAAGCGTCCCTCCCCACCGGGGCTCTCGGATCTTACTGCTAGGCTGAAAGAAGTCAGGTCCCTGGAGTACTCAGTTGCCTTACAAAGGAACGCGGTGGACAAATTCCTGAAACATTGGCTAGCTTGGGACTCCCGTGAACACTTGCTCACAGAATAATTAGAGAGAGACTTTTTTGTTTGGTTTTATATCTTTATTTTCTTGTACTTGCTGACTGGTTCAGATTTCCTGTACATTTCAAATACTTTGTAACATTGATAACCTTCTACTTTGTGCAATACTATGTAACTGTTGTACAATGTCCAATTTGTTTGTTTTATTCGAAAATTAATAAAAAATATAAATGGGAAAAAAAAAAAGAAGTGTTTGTCTCAGATGGTGCATGATATCAAATTAAGAGTGGGTGAATTTCATCAGGAGCTTATTTCATGTTTTGTGTTGGAAGGTCTTCCTGCTCCTGTGGTTCTGGGTTTACCGTGGTTAAGCAAACATAATCCGTCCATTGACTGGCATACTAGACAAATTGTGGATTGGGGCGATTATTGTGCTGACAATTGCCTTAATACATCTTTTTCTGCTTTAACCACTAAGACTCTTCCTTCTTTTATATCGGATTTCTCTGATGTATTTTCTGAAGGTGGATGTCAGGATTTACCCCCTCACCGGGAATACGATTGTCCTATCAATCTTATCCCTGGAGCAAAATTGCCCAAATCTAGGCTGTATAACCTTTCTGGACCTGAGAGAATGGCCATGAAGGAATATATTGCTGAGAGTTTGGCTAAAGGACATATTAGGCCTTCCACATCTCCTGTGGCAGCAGGGTTCTTTTTTGTTAAGAAAAAGGACGGAACCCTTAGGCCATGTCTGGATTTCCGTGAACTCAATAGGATTACTGTCCATGATCCGTACCTCCTTCCTTTGATTCCTGACTTGTTTAACCAGATTGTGGATGCCAAGGTGTTCTCCAAGTTGGACTTAAGGGGGGCATATGATCTGGTCAGGATCAAAGAAGGTGATGAATGGAAGACGGCCTTTAACACTCCTGAGGGCCACTTTGAGAACCTGGTCATGCCTTTTGGGTTGACCAATGCTCCTGCTGTCTTCCAGCATTTTGTTAATTACATTTTTCATCATCTTGTGGGGGGGTTTGTAGTTGTGTATTTGGATGACATACTAATCTATTCTGCAGATATTGTGTGTTAAAGGAGATATTAATTATTGGTATTTTGGGGCGTACCAATAATTAATATTCATAAATAGGCAAAAACCTGCTTCCGCTAGTTCCGCCTATTTATGCCTAAGTGCTACTCTATTGCCTTTCACACGACCTAAAAGGGACTCAAAGTACACGTTATAAAACAATAAACACTGCACACTGTATTATAAATAATAACAATATTTATTATTTATTAACAATACAGTACAATAAAAACCTAGCTACACTACACAATCCCGTTAACTCCAACCACAATACTAACTAAACAATACACACTCACACATATAAAGCAGCCCTCCCCAGCCTAATCTAATTACTGTCCCTGGGAAGCAAAAGGGTTAAATTACAATACAGGTTGTGGCAGGGTACCAGGGGTCTGGACAGCAGGGGTACAGGGGTTAACAGGGGTAGTTGGTGCTGCAGGGGATACAGGCGTCCAATCAGGGGTTCCAGGGGTTGCAGGGCAGGGATAAATCCAGGGGTAGCAGGGCAGGGCAGGATCAGGGCAGCCAGGGGTTAATATAGGGATCCAGGGGTTGCAGGGGTCTGGAGCAGGGGTCGTTGGTGGTCGGCAAGGCAGGGGTTAACTGGCAGGGGTCTGGTAGGGGTTATATCAGGGGTTAAATGCAAGGCAGGGAAAATAGGGCATTGGTGCATTGGTGGTTCAGGGGGTGTTCAGGGGACACCAGGGGTTAATGAAGGGGTTAAAATCATTGGTGGTTCAGGGGGTGTTCAGGGGACACCAGGGGTTAATGAAGGGGTTAAAATCATTGGTGGTTCAGGGGGTACTCAGCCATCCAAGGGGGCTCGTCTCCAGGGGTCCTTGCTCGTTCGTCCAAGGGGGAGATTCTTCTGCTCGTTGTCCAGGGGATGATTCTTCTTGCTGGGGAGGCACGGCCCAACTGAAGAGCGCAGCGCGATCGGGTTATTTAAACCCGGTCGCCCTCGCTCCCGTGCTCCCAGGCACCGGAGGTACGCGCCGGACAGAGACAGGGAAACCTATTGTTTCCCTGTCCTGTTAATTGCCCCCAGCAGCGCTGAGGGTGATTAACAGAAGGGACAGAAGATCATATCGATCTTCTGTCCCTTTGAAGTACCTGGGACTGGACTAATTAGTCCAGTCCCATGTCTCCAGCTATCCCCAGCAGATGGCCATTGTCCATCTGCTGGGGGCTATGGGGGGGGCACCCTGGCTATTACATGTATATAGATACATGTACATAACTGGGGATCATGTACATGCATCTATATACTTCTGGAGGATATTAGGGATATATATATGAGGAAAGGGGGCAGTAAGGGGGCACTATTAATATTAAGGGGTATTATATAAGAAAGGGGGCATTAATATAAGAAAGGGGGCATTATAAACAGGGGGCATATATATATATATTAAGGGGTATTATATATAAATATAGGTGCATGCAAATGGGGCTCATGCACACATATCTATATATATACATATATATATACCTACTGTTAGAGCCCCTGGTGGATAACCACATCCACCAGGGCTTCAGGCCTTCGTGGCCGTGGGGCCACAGACCCTCAATTTGGGGCCACCCATATATGCATATACATATGGGTATATGCATATATTGTAGGCGGCGCCCACACTTCCTTCTACATTGTGACACATCAGGATCACGTGAGGCAGGTGTTGCAAATCTTAAGAGATAACAAGTGGTATGCAAAATTAGAGAAATGTGTTTTTGCTGTACAAGAGGTGCAATTCTTAGGTTACTTGCTTTCATCTTCAGGTTTTCGTATGGATCCAGAGAAAGTCGGTGCTGTTCTGAACTGGGACCGACCTGAAAATCTGAAGGCTCTTATGCGATTTTTGGGGTTTACCAACTATTACCGAAAATTTATTAAGAACTATTCGACAATAGTTAAACCCTTAACTAACATGACTAAGAAAGGGACAGATGTCTCAGTGTGGTCTGATGCAGCGTTGCAAGCCTGTTTTATCACAGGGCCCGTCACCTGGTAAATGGGGCCCATGTGCTTTTTTTCAGAAAAAAACTCTCTGCGGCGGAGAGAAATTATGATGTAGGTAACAGAGAGTTACTGGCCATTAAGTTGGCTTTTGAGGAATGGCGTCATTGGTTGGAAGGGGCGATTCACCCAATCACGATATTCACTGATCACAAAAATTTGGCTTAGGCTACTTTCACACTAGCGTTTTTAAATTCCGGTATTGAGTTCCGTTATAGGGGCTCAATACCGGAAAAAAACGCTTCAGTTTTGTCCCCATTCATTGTCAATGGGGACAAAACTGAACTGAAGACAACGGAATGCTCCTGAAAGCATTCCGTTCCGTCTTCAGACCGGAGGACAAACCGCAGCATGCTGCGGTTTGCTCTCCGGTCCAGGCATCCGCACCAAGACGGATCCGGAATGACCCCCAATGCAAGTCAATGGGGACGGATCCGTTTGGTGTGGACACACCAGTAATCCGGATCTGTCCTCCATTGATTTCCAATGGGGGGTCATTCCGGATCCGGCATACATACACACAGACATACATACAAACAAACATACAGACATACATACAAACATACAGACATACAGACATACTCACATACTCCCGGGACGCCGGCAGAACGTCTTCACGCGCCTCCTGCGCGCTGCGATGACATTTCCCCACTGCGCCCAGCAGAGGGCGCTGTGGGGAATCGTCATCACTGCGCGCAGGAGGCGCGTGAAGACGTTCTGCCGGCGTCCCGGGAGTATGTGAGTATGTATGTATGTCTGTATGTTTGTTTGTATGTATGTCTGTGTCTTGTTTTAATGTGTGTCATGTGTGGGGCCGGAGCGCTGCTCCGGCTCCACACATGTATAGCGTTAGCACGGATCCGTTGGCACCCTTTAGGTGCCGGATCCGTGCTAACGCTAGTGTGAAAGTAGCCTTACCTGGAGTCGGCTAAATAACTTAATCCGAGGCAAGCCAGATGGTCTTTGTTCTTCACCAGATTCAATTTTATTGTCACATATCGTCCTGGGGTTAAGAATGTGAAGGCGGATGCCTTGTCACATAGTTTTCCCGGAGGTAGTGATTTTGAAGATCCGAGCCCTATACTGTCTGAAGGAGTGGTGATATCCGCTCTTTACCCTGATCTTGAGGCTAAAGTGTTTGAGGCCCAGGGAGATGCGCCAGAGTCTTGCCAGAGGCATGGCCTAGTGTGGAAAAAAATTACCGCACATGGTGTCTCTCTTCCTTCTTTGGGAGGTGTGGTTTATACACTTTCAAGCACCACTGTAGTTGCATTTTCATGTCAGTGCAATAAAGAACATGCATGTAATATTGTTAAATTGCCGTCTGTATGATTAGCATCCAGCAAAGTAAAGCCTAACTGCATTATTATTTTATACTTATTTTTTTATACTTATTTATAGGTGCACTGGATAATGCAAGCAAAAAAAAACACAGAAAGCAAATAAAACCATACTATTATAATCATTAACTGTAATGATAGTGTTAATGTACAACCCTGTCTACGTGCAGATCACCTAGGGTGTATCCAGAAATATGAATCACTAAACACATTGACTTCCTGCTGACTTGCATTCTTCCATTTGGATGCAGTAAAGCTTGCTATAAATGCAGTAGATAATCAATAAAACAAACAGTATCAGCAGATTTTCTGCACATAACATTTTGACATGGATAACCTAGAATCTAAGGCTGGGACTACACAGCGACTTTGGCCATAAGAAGCATTGCACTGCCAAAGATCACTGTGTAGCCTCAAATCATAATGGAACGGAATGGGGTTGCAGCATGACTTGCAAATAGTTGAAACCCCCAGAATTGCAAAAAAATGTATACTTATGGATTTTTTACTATTCTGATTACTATTCAGTTCCTTCATGTTTTGAGGTTGCACTGGTACACCTCAATCCTTAGCTCCAGAACACTTGCAGTGGCTAAAGTCACAGTGTAGCCACAGCGTTAGCTCAGCCCTAAATAAGCACCAATTATCATTATATCAAGTCCATCTGCACTTCGCATTGGGAGATGGATACTGTACAAAGGATGAACAATCATTAATACAATTGTTCCTCCTCCATACGCTTTACATCATGCTTGTAGTACATTTTCTGTTCCCATAGCAAGATGTGCTGCCGACAGGCAGTTTTGTTTTGCCACTGAGGAAGGGGCAGGATAATACGCCCCGAAACGCGTTTGGCGCAATAAGGACAGTTGGATACTGGCATTCTTACTGGATTATATCTAGTCTCTCACCTCCTCACCCAGCCCACAATTTATATACCATTTTTGTTCAATTCATGTTTTATTTTACAAATCCCACGGTAGCCCTTTAAAGAAAATAATACATTAAAGACTCTATTGAGGAATACAACAGAGATCTTTTGATTCAAATCTACTGCGGGAAATGATCTAACTTTACTATTTCATACTAACAGCAGCTGGTCACGTGGGACGCCACAGTGAGTACCGCTGCTTGGACGGCATCTGAGGAGGAGAGAAGCGCGCGCATCTTCCAGCCAGCGTCCTCGTGCTGACAGCCGGAGCTGCGCACTGATGGAGCTGACTGAGACACCGCTTCACATCGCTCTCTACGGAATCCACCAACGATATTGGACTCTGCTTTACATCGCTCCCCAATGGATACATCAATGCATGAGGAAGGGGTAACGTACGCTGTATAAACCATCGCTCACACGGAGACATACAAACAGTGACATTTTATTTGATAAACAACTAATATTTATTAACATCTGTGAAAACTGTGCAAAGAAAAAGTCTATTTGTGGATGCACTATATATAGATATACCAGGACATTAACATCCCATACAAGATACTGCATCAACTATTTCTCTATACTTTGGACGCTGGACTTTTTATATATATTTTTTATATTATTTTTTTATTATATTATTTTTTATACATACTATTTTTTATATATATTTTTCTACCAGTGCTGGCTAGAACATAGATTATATTACATATTTTTAAGAATAATAAATTTGTGTTTTTTATATATTTCATGTCCATTTTGGTTCCTATAAAACAGCGATCTCGTGACCATTAAGATATATTGTATACATATGTAGATATTACATTCTCATGAAATATACATTTTGAGTCACACTCTAGAACTCGTATTCACCAGCTAACCAGATAAAGGGTGTGCTCATCCATATTTTAGTTAATTATATTGAACAATAATGGAAGAAGTCAACACAGTAGACTTGCCTTCAGACCTTAAAAGGGTTGTCCTATCTTGACATTGGAGCCAAGTCCCAACCACCAGGTGGCTGGGAAACAACGTAGTGATCCGGTGCGCCACCGTTTCACTAGCTGCCATTGCAGTGTATGGGAGCAGCGGGATTTTTATTTGCTGGGTTGCGGCCGGATCTCCACCGGTTCCCATTACAGTGAATGGTGCCGGAAGGAACCTCAGCAACGCACGATAGCGCACGGTATTCACGGATCCAGCATGCTGTTCCTGTGCCTGATCTGTTTTAATGCAAATGTAAAACAGTTTTTGTAGCTCTGGTTAACTTACATAGTAAAATAAGTAACAGTCACCAAAAACTATGAACAAATGAGCGAGCTCCCATTAACCTGTGCCCAAAATGGCACCTGGCCAATGCCCATATGATACAAAGAGAGGTGATGTTAGCAAGACACATCTTAACCTGATGGTGTCTTCAATGGAGCTTTGCTCTGTGTTCCAAAAATAAGTGTTTTCTAGTCTCCTCACCCCTCCTAAAGGTCTTCACTGTGCAGTAAAAATGTACAGGTACTTTATATTTCAGGAACGCCAGGTATCACTATGTACCACTAACCAACTACATTACAAGGAAAGGACTACTAAAATACCTTGCTATACACAGGACTAGCGTTCACTTACCTTAGTGCTAGTGCCACTGAAATCATGTATCTGCGTCTGTTGTTTCCATGTGTCCATGTCAGTCAAAGTTGAAAAGACAGCTAATTGTCAGAGTTAACCGATTCTTTTTTTTTTTTTTTTTTTTTTTTTACAAATACTAAATACTAGTAAATACTACATATGGCCACTTACCTTAGGTATGTTTATGCTTTTATGTGAACCATCCAGCAGTCTTAGGGGAAATTCACATCAGAGTTTCACTTTCCGTTATAGAATTCCGTTCAAATGCAATTAAAATGGAAAATAAAGGAGTTGCTATAACAGAAAGCCAAACGGAACACTTTAAAGGAATTCCATTTTAATATGCTTTAATAGAAAAAAATGGAAACCAGCATTTCCATCATGGAAACAAAAGTTGTAACCCCTGAATATGAGCAGTGTATAATGTGGTGCAAAAAATGAATGAAGCAATATGGACAATCAAAATACATTAGTAAGTGCCTTGTATTATGATTCTCTACATGATAAATGCCACTTGCTGAAGTGAGACAACCCTTTAAGTAAATGAATAGGTTTCTGCAGATAAGTTATAACCAAGTTTGGATACATAGCTAAATGAAAATATGGTTCCTATTCTATATTGAAAAATAGCAGTACATGAAAATATGACAGCCAAATAATGTTCAAAGTACAATAATAAGAGTTAACATTGTAAATAAATGAGTAATATGAAAGTCCCTGTAACCATGCAGACTGAAGTACTCACACTTATCATTGTAGATAATGGATACCAGGTGACTAGTCTCAGCAATTCAACACGTATTCATATCCACCCAAATAATCCATAAATTTAAGTCTCCTTAGAAAAGAGTATTGAGTCATGTCAGGGAGCCAAAAATATTCATTGTTTTACAGTAAAACACTGGAGTGTATTCAAAATGACTCATAAACCTCTGATGAGAAGACAGTATTGTCCTCTACAGTCATGGCCAAAAGTTTTGAGAATGATACAAATATTAATTTTTACAAAGTCTACTGCTTCAGTTTTTATAATGGCAATTTGCATATACTCCAGAATGTTATAAAGAGTGATCAGCTTAACAGCAATTACTTGCAAAGTCAATATTTGCCTAGAAAATGAACTTTATCCCCCAAAACACATTTCAACATCATTGCAGCCCTGCCTTAAAAGGACCAGCTAACATCGTTTCAGTGATTGCTCCATTAACACAGGTGTGGGTGTTGATGAGGACAGGGCTGGAGATCAATCTGTCATGATTAAGTAAGAATGACACCACTGGACACTTTAAAAGGAGGCTGGTGCTTGGCATCATTATTTCTCTTCTGTTAACCATGGTTATCTCTAAAGAAACACGTGCAGTCATCATTGCACTGCACAAAAATGGCCTAACAGGGAAGAGTATCGCAGCTAGAAAGATTGCACTTCAGTCAACAATCTATCGCATCATCAAGAACTTCAAGGAGAGAGGTTCCATCCAGGGCGCCCAAGAAAGACCAGCAAGCGCCAGGACCGTCTCTTAAAAGTGTTTCAGCTGCGGGATCAGGCTACCAGCAGTGCAGAGCTTGCTCAGGAATGGCAGCAGGCAGGTGTGAGTGCATCTGCACGCACTGTGAGGCGGAGACTCTTGGAGCAAGGCCTGGTCTCAAGGAGGGCAGCAAAGAAGCCACTTCTCTCCAGAAAAAACATCAGGGACAGACTGATATTCTGCAAAAGGTACAGGGAGTGACTGCTGAGGACTGGGGTAAAGTCATTTTCTCTGATGAATCCCCTTTCCGATTGTTTGGGACATCTGGAAAACAGCTTATTCGGAGAAGACGAGGTGAGCGCTACCACCAGTCTTGTCTCATGCCAACTGTAAAGCATCCTGAAACCATTCATGTGTGGGGTTGCTTCTCAGCCAAGGGAATCGTCTCTCTCACAGTCTTGCCTAAAAACACAGCCATGAATAAAGAATGGTACCAGAATGTCCTCCGAGAGCAACTTCTCCCAACCGTCCAAGAGCAGTTTGGCGCTCAACAATGCCTTTTCCAGCATGATGGAGCACCTTGCCATAAAGCAAAGGTGATAACTAAATGGCTCAGGGAACAAAACATAGAGATTTTAGGTCCATGGCCTGGAAACTCCCCAGATCTTAATCCCATTGAGAACTTGTGGTCAATCAAGAGACGGGTGGACAAACAAAAACCTACAAATTTTGACAAAATGCAAGCATTGATTGTGCAAGAATGGACTGCTGTCAGTCAGGATTTGGTCCAGAAGTTGATTGAGAGCATGCCAGGGAGAATTGCAGAGATCCTGAAGAAGAAGGGTCAACACTGCAAATATTGACTTGCTGCATTAACTCATTCTAACTGTCAATATAAGCTTTTGTTACTCATAATATGATTGCAATTATATTTCTGTATGTGATAAAAACATCTGACAAACACACATAAAAACCAGAGGGCAGCAGATCATGTGAAAATATAATATTTGTGTCATTCTCAAAACTTTTGGCCATGACTGTACAGTCCACACAATATGCCCTCAAACAACAGTATGTCTTTCTCTGATAGTTGTCTCTGCTCTCAATATTATATTCTTGGGATGAATCAATAACTTGAGATTTTTTAAATCCAGTCATCTCACATGTCTCGTTACTGTACCTGTATTTATTCAATTATTATACATAGGTGTAACATCTGCACCTGTTCGGGCCTCAGCACCATGCTCTACCAGTAACTTATGGCGGAGGATGCGTTGCTGACTGTTTTTGTACTAGTCTGAACACTGCTTTATTTCACTCTGCTCCTTAATTGATTTCCACCACACCCGTCTGCCTCCTGCAGGCTGTCTTCCGGGCAGCAAATGGTTAACTCACCTGTGATTGACTGAATCCTTGGGCATTCACTTTCCTCCCATGCTGTCTGATCTCAGAGGACCGGTCCAATCAATGCCTGGACCGGGACTCTGATATCCCATTTAAGGTTTGCTCGCCCCTCTCACAGTGCTTGCTATAAGTCTTCCCTGGAGCGTGCTAGCAGTTATTTGATTCTATATTCCTGATCTTCTGACCTTTGGCTTCCATTTTTGACTATCTGTTAGGATCCGGTCCTGGTTTTATCTTTAGTTTGTCTGTGGGCATTTCTGCCTCTTTGCAAGATGGCCACTGCAGCTTCAGTGGCCATCTTACCTGCTCCCGGAGGCTATATTAATGTTTGCACCTGTGCCCCACCCTGCTTGAGTATCAGTTGAACCTAGTTTGTCTGTCTCTAGCTGAACTGACTTCATTGTTGGTTTGCATCCTGCTGTGGATCTCCTATTTCCAAGTACTGCTATTCAACCTCCTGCCTGATATCTGCTGCGCCGGGGCTTACCTTGCTGGTTAAATCTCCCCAGCCAGGCTCCCCTAGTGCTACACGACCTGCCTGCTGCCTGTCAGTACGCTGTGGTTCACCATTTCCAGGTCTGCTATACTAAACACCTTCTGCTCGTCTGTCTGACGTCGTTCAGCGCTGCTGCTACAGAACCTGAGTCGGCTTATATACACTGTGACTGTTACCTGCTTGTACTCCCCTGCCAGCCATTGGTTTCCACCTAGTATCCACATAGAGTGTAACACTATCCATTTGTTTTCTGATTCGGTACCTCGCAGAGTTCTTGGTTCTGACATCTGGCTTTACGACAATTCTTCTGTGTCTGTTTTTGTCTCGTTTTTCGTCTCCGTGTTCTCGACTTATTACAGGAAGGGACTGTCTCCAAGTTGTCAACCTCTGAATAGGGGGGATCTGGTAAGTAGGCAGGGACAGTTGAGTGGGTGTAGTTTAGGGCTCACTGTCCTTGTCTGTCCTATCCCTTCCCTTTCTGTTGTTGGCTCCCAGACAGCGGCCTTACAGTATAGCAAGCCTTATTGATACTTCTCCTTGTCCAGTTCAGGATGGCCACCATCCAGGATCTGGTGAACCAGATGGAGGGTTTGGCGGGTCTGGTTTCCGAGTGGGCAAACCAGGTCCATATGCTGTCTCAGCATCAGGCCGAAGTCGCTGCGGCACCTCCTGTTATCCAGCGGTTTCCTGTCCCCAGGGAACATAAGGTGAAGATGGATCTTCAGGGAGTCATGTCTGTTGTATTTTCGAGTTAATCCCCTTGCCTCTCAAGCCCAGATGATAGGGGTGGTGATCTCCCTTTTACAGGGGGATCCTCAATCCTGGGCCTTCAAACTTCCACCTGGAGGAATGGTTTTCTTTGGATAAGTTTTTTTAGATCCTTAGGAGCCATTTTTTCTGAACCGGACCATGTTGCACTAGAGGAAACCCAACTTCTAAGTATTCGACAGGGGAAACGCTCTGCCGAAGAGTATTGCATGGAGTTCCGCAGGCACTGTGGGATGGTGTGACCCCTCTTTGAAGGCCTTGTTTAAACAGGAACTTTCAGAATCGGTAAAAGATATCTGGGTTAGTCATCCTGATCCCAACACTTTAGAACAGGCCATGGCTCTGGCAGTCCGTATTGATCGCAGACTTAGGGACAGACGCAAATCAAGAATAGGTCTAGGTTGTTCTGCTGTGTCCTCTTCTCTCTCTTCTGAAAAATCTGTTCCTCCTCCTGTTACCTCTGGAGAAGAATCTATGCAACTGGGGGCTATGGATGCTAAAGCCAGCAGAGGACACCACGTCAAGAATTCTTTGTGCCTGTACTGTGGTAAACCGGGCCACTTCCTGAGGAATTGTTCCATCAGACCTAAGCCCTTGCCGGAAAACTTCAGTGCCTGAGTGGTAATCGGAAGCCACTGAGCCAATCAGGTATCTTCCGAACATGTTAAGATGTTGTTATCTGTTACTTTGTCTTTTGGGAATAGGTCTGTTTCTGGACAGGCCCTGATTGATTCTGGGTCTGCTACAAACTTTATTGATTTTGCATTTGTTTCGGCTTTGGGCCTGGAATTGGTAGAGTTGGACCATCCTTTTATGGTTACTGGGGCAGATTTCACCCCACTAAAGTGGGGAAAAATCCGTTCTAAAGCTCCCAGGGTATACATGCAAGTTGGCTCTATTAATACAGAGTTTGTGGAGTTTTTTGTCATTAAAAATGTATTCTCCAACATTATTCTGGGTCTTCCTTGGCTAGGTATGCATAATCCTGTTTTTGATTGAAATACAGGGGATTTGGTTAAATGGGGTACCAGTTGTTCCCCTCACTGTACTTCACTTGTTTTGTCTGAGTGTCATATGGAAGAGGTCAACCTTCCTGAGTACATCTCAGATTTTGCTGATGTTTTTGACAAAAAATCTGCCGAGTCAATACCCCAGCATAGGCCTTACGACTGTGGGATTGATCTTATTTTAGGGTCTAAATTCCCCAAGGGAAGGATCTTCAAACTATCACCTCCAGAACGCGAGGCTATGAGGGAGTACATTCGGGACAGTCGCCAGAAGGGGTTCATCCACCCTTCTAATTCTCCTATGGGTGCTGGCTTCTTCTTTGTAGAGAAGAAGAATGGTGGGCTCAGACCCTGTATTGATTATCGCAAACTCAACAACATCACAATTAAAAACCAGTATCACCTTCCCTTGATCCCGGATTTGTTTAATCAGGTTGTGGGTGCCCGTTGGTTTTCTAAGGTTGATCTCCGCGGGGCTTATAATCTGATTCGAAGCAGAGTGGGATTTGAATGGAAGACTGCGTTTAATACCCCGGAGGGACACTTTAAATACCTGGTGATGCCTTTCGGGTTATGTAACACACCTGCAGTCTTCCAACAGTTTGCGAATGATATTTTTTGTGATCTCCTGGGTCAGTATGTAGTGGTTTATCTAGACGATATTATTATATTTTCTCCTGATTGGGCCACCCATGTTGAGCACGTCAGAGAGGTACTTTTAAGGCTATGCCAGAATCAGTTGTTTGCTAAATTGTTCAAGTGTCTGTTTGGTGTTCAAGAGATTTCCTTTTTGGGAAACATCACCCCTGAATCTTTTTGCGTGGATCCTCTCAAAGTCATGGCTATAGAAAACTGGGAACACCGTACTAACCTTAAAGCCATTCAACGTTTTTTGGGCTTTTCCAATTACTACCGTAAATTTATTAAAAACTTTTATGTTTTAGCTAAGCCATTGACGGATCTCACTAAGAAGGGTGCTGATGTTACCAATTGGACTCCAGAGGCTGAACAGGCATTTGTGCAGCTTAAGAAATGTTTTGTCAATGCTCCAGTTTTGATTCAACCAGATTTTGATTCTCCTTTTGTGGTAGAAGTTGACGCTTCTGAAGTAGGGGTGGGAGCAGTTTTGTCTCAAGGTCTTGAGTCTCTCATTGGTCTGCAGCCTGTGGCTTTCTTCTCTAGGAAGTTCTCCCCCTCTGAACGCAACTACGAAGTGGGTAATCGTGAACTTTTGGCCATCAAATGGGCATTTGAGGAGTGGAGACACTTCCTTGAGGGGGCCAAACATCAGGTTACTGTGATCACTGATCATAAGAATTTACTGTACTTGGATAATGCTAAACGACTTTCTCCCGGGCAAGCTCGTTGGGCATTATTCTTTACCCGCTTCAACTTTATTGTCACGTATCGTCCTGGCACTAAAAATCTTAAGGCGGATGCTGTCTCGTAGTTTCTGTACCAGCAAAACTGCAGAGGTTGCCCCTGAAAAAATCTTGTCCCCTGGTGTCATGATTGCTACTATAAATCATGATCTAGCTAATTCCATCGCTAGTGCTCAAGATTTAGCACCTAGAAACACTCCTGTTGATAAACTGTTTGTACCCCATAATCTCAGAGTTATAGAAAAGGTTCACTGTTCAGCTTTGTCTGGACATCCTGGTATTGCGGGTACCAAGTATCTTTTAGCTAGGTCTTATTGGTGGCCCTCTTGGTCACGTGATGTTAATGATTTTGTAGCAGCATGTGAGGTATGTGCCAGGTCGAAAGTGCCTCGAAGCAGTGGCATACCTAGGGTGTTTTGCACCCGTGGCGGGTTCTTTCTCTGGTACCCCCCAATATGTTAAAAAATTGTACCCCTCACAGTAGTATTGCCCTCATTGTGCAAACTTCACGGTAATTTTGTACAGATGTGTGCCCTCTCACAGTAGTTATGCCCACATTGTGCCCCCTCACACTTGTAATGCCCTCCTTGTGCCCCTTCACAGTAATAATCCCCAATGTGCCCCCTTCACAGTAATAATGCCCACTGTGCACCCTTCACAGTAATAATGCCGTCTGTGCCCCCTCCATAGTAAAAATGCCCACTGTGCACCCTTCACATTAGTAATGCCCTCACTGCCTCCCTCCATAGTAAAAATGCCCACTGTGCACCCTTTACATTAGTAATGCCCTCTCTGCCTCCCTTCATAGTAAAAATGCCCACTGTGTACCCTTCACATTAGTAATGCTCCCTGTGCCCCCTCCAGAGTAGTAATGCCCCCCTGTACCCCCTCCACAGTAGTAATGCCCCCTCTGTATTAAAAAAAAAAAAACACAGCAGCTACTCAACTTGTCCCGTTCCTCTCTGCTCTGCAGGCACAGATCGCTCTGCAGCAATGTGTGGGCGGAGCTTATGCAGATTTCCGGGCTGCCGGCTCCACCCACACATTTCAGCAGCGCGATTCGTGCCTGCAGCCTGAATGGTGGAGCAGGGAGAAGTCTCTCTGCTTCACCATTCAAAGCGCTGTGGGCCTGAGGGAGAGGAGGAGCACGGGGAGATGAGTGACAGGACCCAGCTCCCTACGCTCCAGCAATGAGTGCTTCCATCTGTATTGATGGAAGCGCTCATTGCTTCTGGCACCCCCTGAGAGCTGGCATCCGGGGCAGACCACACCCCCCCACCCCAGCCTTAGTATACCACTGCCTCGAAGGTTACCAGAAGGGCTCTTCCAACCTCTTCCTATCCCTAAAAAGCCTTGGACTCATATATAAATGGACTTCATAACTGATTTGCCCAGTTCTCAGGGGAGAACCGTCATCTGGGTTGTTTGTGACAGGTTTTCTAAAATGTGTCACTTGGTGCCTCTCAAAAACTTCCTAGTCCCAAACTGTTGACATCTTTATTCATTAACCCCTTCAACCCCGGGCCTGCTCCCATTAATTTCTATGGGGTAGATGGAAATAGCCGAGCCAGTGCTCGGCTATTTTCGGCGGCCCCATTGAAATGAATGGAGGGCGGCTGCGCATGCATAGTGCGCCCTCCATTCATTTCCCCGCACCTATCAGACAATGGGGGCATATCCTAGCGATATGCCCCCATTGTATGTAATGGTAAAACCCCTTTGAGGCTAGTCTCCCACTTGTGGCAGAGAAATCCAGAAGACTGTTCTGCTAGACAATGGCCTGCCGGAGTTGTCCTGATCTGGCATTGCCCAATACTACCACCTCGTTGAACCCCAATGACTATAATGAGGTCTGGCAGAAATCTGCCCACTACCCAGAAAATATGCAGAGAATTGGTGGGAACAAAAAATGTTGCGTGTGGCAGTTTTTTCTCCGTAACAGCCTGCCAGATCTGTTTTAATACAAATATGAAACAAGCCTAAGGACACAAGCGAGCTATTCTCTTTCCCTAACTAGGAAATAGCATAGCTTGCTGTGCTGCACTGCAGTGGGAGCTACTAAAACAGTGGCGTGCCTGCTCGCTGTGCTGTTTCTCAGCCACTTGTTGGCCAGTGTTTGGTCCCATCTCACCGTAGTAATGGCAAGATGGGACAGCCTCTTTAAAAGGGGTCTCCCTGCATATTTAAGGCTACTAAACTACTAACACTTCTGAGTAGTTGACATACCGAACTTGGTTGTTTGTAGCATTAAGGTAGCTGAAAAAAAACTTTAATTATGTCTTGTGTTCTGTCTTTTCAAAAGTGATCCCTACCCAACCCATTCCAAAGTAAAGTAACAGTCACCAAAAGCCATGAACAAATGAGCGTGCTCCCATTAAACCTGTGCCCAACATGGCACCTGGCTGATGCCCATATGATACAAAGAGGTGATGGTAGCAAGACGCATCTTAACCTGATGATGCCTTCAGTGGAGAAAAAAAAGTATTTTCTAGTCTCCTCACCTCTCCTAGTCTACCCCAAAGGTCTTCTGTGTGCACTAAACATGCACAGTTACTTTATATTTCAGGAACGCCAGGTATCACCATGTACCACTAACCAACAATGTAACAAGGAATAAAAGGAGAAAGGGCCAGTAAAATACCTTGCTATACACAGGTCTAGCGTTCACTTACCTTAGTGCTAGTGCCACTGAAATCATGTGTCTGCATCTGCTGTATTGTACTGCATCCAATTGTCCATTTCAGTCAATTTGAAAAGGCAGCTAATTATCAGCTAATTTGCCTAATATGTGAGGCAGAGTCCGTGCAGGATCCGTGGTTGGTCAGTGTGTCCGTCCACTGTTATTGGTCAGCTGAAAGTTAATTTCCAAAGAATCTCTTCCTCAGTCTTCAGTGAAAAACGGACGCACCACAGATGCTACCCATGGTGTGTCCTTGATTTTCATGGACTTATAGACTTCTTTGGGCATGCTTGGAATCAAAGTAGTGCATGTCTCCACAATTTTTGTACTGACCCACGGTCAGTAAAAACATACTAAAATGTGAACAGACACATTTAAATCAATGGGTACACGTGTTGCCTGTGGAAAATGGAAATGTAGACGAGACCTTATCAACAGGATATAATGCTCTATTTCTCCCCGCAACAGGTGTGTGCTGGAGGAAACTAGCAGTGCTCAGCTGTTCCATTCCTGTGTGCTGTTTTCTGAGTAATGGAACGCAGATTCATGACCTATCAGGTTCTGATCCTGGGACTCAGTGCCCTATTTAAACCCCTTCCTGGCCAGATACTATTGCCAGTGATAGGTTTTTCACTCCTTAGCTGTTCTACCAGTTCTGTTCTGTGTGCATTTGGATTGCTTATTGGATTGACCTCAGCTTGCCTTTGACCAATCTCTGTCTCGTGAATTGGTACTGTGTTTCCAGTCTGGTTCTGACTTCGGCTTGGCTATTCTGACTACCCTCTGTCATCTGATTTGGTACTGTATTGTTTGCCTGGTTCCATCCCATTCCTGAACAACTTCGTCTTTTTGTAGTTTCTTCTTCTAGGGAATGTTGACCAGTTGTAGACTTGCCGCCTAGGGCTTGCACTGCAAGTAGGCAGGGAAAGCAGGCTGGGTTCCAGTTAGGGCTTACTGTCTGTGTTCCTGCCTACTGTGCTGACAGTAGCGAATGATTATATCTCTGAGTTATAATGTGAACTACTAGTCTGAAATTCCGAGGAGGTGCATCTCTAAGCACTTCCAGCTTATCTTTTTTTTGTTTTCAGTTTGGGAAAATAGCATAATAGTGTGTCTTACAATACAAAGGTTATTTGACTAGTGGTTCATATTTATCCCAGTCTCAGTGATAACGTGAAATACTAATTGGAAATCTGTGTGGGTGTATCTTCAAATACTTCAAATTTATCTTCAAATTTATCTGTTTTTTGTTTAAGTTTTAGGAAATAGCATATTAGTGTGTCTTACTATAAAAAAGGGTAGTGGACTAGCAGTTTATCCCAGTCTGAGTGATAATGTGAACTACTAGTTTGAAATTCGTATTGGTGCATATTTCAATTTCGGAACATAGCATATTAGGGTAACGGTTTGTACTAGTTTGAATGATAACGTGAACTACTAGACTGAAACCCATGTCAGTCCATTTGCAGGCACTTCCATTTTATATATTTTAGTTTGGCAAAATGGCACGCATGTGTCTTACAATACAAAGGGTAGTGTACGGTTTTCATCTGAGTGATAATGTGAGCTACTAGTCTGAAATTCATGTCGGTTCATCTGCTAGCACTTCAAATTTATTTTTTGTTTAAGTTTGGGAAAATAGCATATTGTTGTGTCTTACAATACAAATGGTAGCTGTTTATAACAGTCTGAGTGATAATGCGAACTACTAGTCCGAAATCCATGTCAGTGCATCTCCAGGCATTTCAAGTGTTGGTGTATTTGGGGGGATATAATTGCATAGTAGGTCGACAACCTGAGAGACTGTTTTTTGGTTTTGTTTTCATAATCTGCATATTTTAATGCACAAAAGACATTAGGCCCAAATCTGTTAGTGGTGCCGATACTACATTACTTTTTAAAGTCAACTGTCAGAAGCAGTGTCTTATGTTTGTGGAAAGGGAAAGACATTGTATTGTGACTCCCTGTCTTTAATTTCCAGAAACTAGATTTGTAAAATGTTCCTTACTTTGTGTGACTGTGTACATTTAGACCCAAAAATGTCAGGAATCCGTAATGGTTCCAAACAAAAGACCCAGGTCCAGAATGTGGGTTGTAGTAGGACTAGCTATCCAGCCAGGAGTAGTTGTAGTAGGCTGCAGTTTTCCCTGCTGACTTTGGAAAGGCACAACGTTATGATTGGGGAGAAAGCAGATGAGATTGTGGACTGGATGGCTCACTGCTCCTTTCCTTTTTCTGAGACTGACAACATGCCATGGAGCCAGGGGTCAGAGTGTTCCTTATGTTTCTCCTCCTTGCAGCCCCAGAGAAAGCTTTTAGTGGAGTCATCTCTGTCTTTACTGCCCTTTCTATTATGATTTCTGTTCACATGTTCCATTGTATGCCCTGTGGCCTGGTTGCCAAGTACATTTATTGTGTATTTAGGGCCATGTGTTGGAGTGGCAGTGGACACTCGCCTGTCTCGTGCGTACTGGCTGTGGGTACTTGTGGTGTGAACATGTTCATTGGGTTAATCCCCTTGCTGTGTTCTCTGTGTTCCTGGCAGGGGTTTACTGACTAGTGTTCTTGTTAATATCTACTATATTAGTAGTGTCAGTTGGATTTTGTCCCTTGAGTGCTATGGCCTGCTTAAGTTGTGCATTTGTGCATTTATGCCTTGTAAGTGCATATTGCTTCCGAGTCTGTCCAGTCTGTGCCTTGTCGGTTGTTTGGCCTGACATCTGTTTTGCCTAGTCTGCTTTGTTCGTACAGAGGCCTAGTTCCATTAATCCATTCTGGTAGTCCTAGTGCATGTAGTCTGTATCTGGATTCCTGATCTGTTTTTTTCCTGTACTCTGGTTCCGTATTATGCCATGTCTGTGCTCCCAGTGCTTTGCACCACTGTTCCTGAGCCCAGGGGTCAGCTGGCAAGTATATCGGACCATCCCAGGAGGTTGCGGTCTGGTCGCTAATCTTCAGCAAAGTCCACATCCCTGTATAGGGGTTAAATGGTGTATACTGGAGAGGAGCCAGAATAATGCCCTTAGGGTTTGGTCCAACATCAAACTGGTTCCACATTACCACAGCTCCATCGGGATCCATTAGCAGTGGATCCATAACACCTTTCTGGAGCCTCTTCCTTTTTGCTAAGACGTGGCAAGAAAACCCCACAACCCCCTATAACAGTCAAGAGAGTATCCCTGTTGACTACTTGGGTGAGAGCAGTCAACATTTGGGCGGGTGGGTTAGGTCCAAAACGTGCCAGAGCTAAGCCGAACTCAGATACCTGTAGCTCTGTGCAAGCAATTCACGTGTGGCGTTTTTTTTCTCCACAAGGTGGGCAAACAAAACCACAGCCATGAGCAAGATCTGCACAATAAAATAAGCTGTGGGCATATCAACACAATCATAGGTACCAGAACTCTATTGAAGCATGTGAGGTGACATCATCAGATCCTTTGGGAACATACAACTGGGCAGCATTCCCAATCAGTCTGTCCTCTTTCTCCTGGACCTCTTTGTAGCAGCCGACCAGCATCCCCAAGCAATTCAGTGCATCGACAAGCAAAGATTGCTAAAAGATTTCAAGTTCACCTATCCTGTGGATAACTATTGAATGGTGGGTGTCAGCACTCAAAGCTACACTGAAATACACAGTCTTGACTGCTGTGCTGTTCTAACATAATGGAGAGGACTCCAGTACACATGCACTCCTGTCCTGACAATGTATTTCAGTGCCACTTTAAATGCTGACAGTGGAGGAAGATGGAGCAATAGGAAAATAAAAACTGATGATCTGGACGTCTTATCTGTTCTACTACTCATGTTTAGACGTCCAAATACTATTATACTTCTAATACACTATTTTGTCCTTTATTCCAAAATACAATTAAATACAGTTAAAATGGTTGTTTTCTTTGGACTTTACAGCTCAATATACCCAATTAGGTATAAGTTCCTCTATCAGGGTGCTAATATAGTAATCAGATCTGAGAGCCATTGCTTAGAATGTCTTCCATGCAGGAGAGTCTCAGGAGTCTACCATAGGGAGATATTTAGACACTGTGGATCTTGGGCTACTTTCACACTAGTGGCAAGGGTGTCCAGCAGGCTGTTCCGGCGGGTGAACAGCCTGCCGGATCTCTGCTGCCGATAGTACACGTGTGCGGCCAGAACTACACTCTTGCCCCTATCACTATAATGTGGGAGTTCCAGCCACAGCAGGCAAACATGCCAAGAGGCGGCCGGACTATAACTACGACAACTGATTGATATTTATGAATTCCTGAAGTATAGAAAATAGAATTTTATATAAAATGTGAGAAAAACCTTTAAAAATAGACAAAACATCAGTCTACAAGTTTAAAGCTAAGAAATATTCTACATACATGCATACTACTTGAAAGAAGAAACTAATTTATCTGTCAAAAACAGATTGCAGATATAAAAAGTTGATCTGTTTTCTTATGTGCTGATATACTAATTGCCAAAAAAATGATTATTACTCTTACCGGTAATTTGATTTTCCGGAGTCCATGACAGCACCAGGAGAGAGGATCCTCCGCCCAGGACAGGAAACCCACAGATATTTAAGAAGGAGGGGCCTCTCCATTCCTCAGTGGTTTTCAGAGACAAAAGAGAGAATCCCGACATCCATCCTTCCGATTCCATATGAGTTTACATCATCGAGAACATAACATAATATCCTCAATTTTTATTTTTTTTTTATATGCACACCACGTGTACCATAGCGAAGACCCATTACCAACACCAAGAATAAAAAAGGGGGGGAAAATAAGGGGTGCTGTCATGGACTCCGGAAAATCAAATTACCGGTAAGAGTAATAATAATTTTTCCTTTCGTCCTATGACAACACCAGGACAGATCCCAGAGATAAATCAGGGTGGGACAACAGCTTGTAAAACCTTACGACCGAAAGAAAGATCGGAAACGGAGGAGAGATCCAGCCTATAGTGCCAGGTGGCCGCCTTGCAGATGTCATGGATAGATGCTTCCGCCCTTTCAGCCCAAGAAGTTGATACTGCTCGAGTCCAACCTAAAGGAACTGGTTTCTGAAACGAAATATAAGCTAAAAAGGCGAAGAAGGCTGCCCAGGTCCTAGCATAAATTCTGGTGGTTACAGGCTTTCTAATTCTAAGTAGCGTATTGATGACTTGTTCAGACAAGCCCCTGTAAGTTAATAGCACCCTCTCAAATGCCAAGCCGTCAAGTGAAGGCCTTTTACTGGAGGAAGAACAACTGGGCCCTGAGTCAAGAGGTTCGGGATCTCTGGTAGCACCCAAGGCTCCCAGACCAACAGAAGCCTCAGCCAAGTGAACCACGCACGGCGGGGCCAAAAAAGGACCTATCATGATTACCGAAGCTCCTTCTTCCCTTATCTTCTTGAGAACTCTTAGAATCAATTGAAGAGGAGAGAAGGCATAAAGAAGTCCCTGGTTCCATGGTTGTAGAAATGCGTCTACTGCTAGGGGAAAATCTCCAGGAAATAGGGGAAAAAAATTCTCTACTTTCCTGTTGGCCCTTGCTGCGAAAAGATCTATCGAGGGATCCCCCAAAGCTATACTAGCTGGCAGAAAACACCCCGGTCTAGGGACCACTCTCTCTGATCTAACTTAAGAAGTCTGCTTTCTGGTTGTCTTTTCCCTTGATATGCAGAGCTGATACAGACAGCACCCTTCCTTCTAGCAGAGAAAAAATCTGAGCAGCAATCTTTTGTAATGCCAAGGACCTGGTCCCCCCCTGGTGATTCAGGTAGGCTACAACTGAACCATTGTCTGATAGCACTCTTAAATGACGATCTATGAGTAGAGGAAGAATTTCCTGTAAGGCCAGAAGAACCGCTATCAACTCCTTCACATTTGAAGAAGCCGCAGAGGTTGATTCATCCCATTAGCCCTGAAAGATCTTGTCTAGGACGTGGGCTCCCCATCCCACCGGACTGGCATCTGTAGTTACTACTATAGGGTCTTCCAACCTCCACGGGACTCCTCGGTTGAGATTGTCTGAATGCAACCGCCACAGAAGGGAATCGCATGTTTGACTGGAAATAATCAAGTCCAAGTCCTCCATCTTCCCTGACCCCGCCTGAAGGATTTCCCACTGAAGATCTCTGGAGTGGGCCTGGGCCCACTGCACCGCAGGGATGCAGGAGGTCAAGGTCCCTAGAAAAACATGCCCTTTCTCATGGACAGACAGGGGTTCTGGATAATCGTAGTTATCGCTGACCTTATTTTCAGGATTTTCTCTGGGGGAAGGAAGGACTTCTGGGAGGTAGAGTTCAGTAGAATACCCAGAAATTTTTATTAGAAATTGTTCCGGGGGAAGGCCTCTGAATTCTAGTTTGAATCCTTCTTTTAAAGATTGAAGGATCCACGTGCTGTTCGAGATCGCTGACCATGCAGGGAGGAAGTTTTGAATTCTTCCCCCCACCATTGGCGTCATTGGGGATTATCTTTCTAACCCGGGGTGCTATTTTGGTTCTTGAACAGGAAACCCCTGAATTAGAGGAGGATAATTTCCACTTGTACTCTTTTGCTTGGGCTTTTCTCCCTACCCAAGAATCTTTTACTCTGATGAAAGGAGGGGCTTTGCTTACCAAAATTAGAGGGAAAACCTTTCTTCCTATCCCCTGCTTTTTCAAGAATGTCGTCAAGACCAGAACCAAAAACATATTTTCCCTCACATGGAATGTTACACAATCTATTTTTTGATGCCACATCCCCTGACCAATTTTTAAGCCAAAGGGCTCTAAGAGCTGAATTTTTCCAGGAAGATGACCTAGCAGATAATCTTACGGCATCAGCGGAGGCGTCTGCCAAAAAATCAACAGCTTTAGCAATGACCGGAATAGATTCTAAGAGCTGATCCCTAGACGTTTTATCTTGAATTTGTTCTTCCAATTGTTTAACCCATAGGATAAGGGCTCTAGTAGTACAAGTGGCTGCTATGTTAGGTTTAAGGGACGCCCCTGCCGATTCCCAAGTACGCCTCAGAAAACTGTCTGCTTTTCTATCCATGGCATCTTTAAGTTGCCCCAAGTCGTCAAAAGGTAGTGAAGATCTGCGTGACACTTTAGCAATAGGTACATCTGCAGCGGGTTTGAGCCTAGATGTTTGTAGTTGCTACGGGGCGACCCTTCCCCTCCAGGGCCCTCTAAGGTGATGCTTCTCTCGTCCCAGTGTAGTGAGTGCCAAGGGTAGTTTAGGCCTAAAATGTTCCTGGGATATGTCACGGTGGTCCTACCTGGATGGACGGATAGGCCCCAGGTGGTGGCTCCAGCTGCATTAAAAGTAGGAATAATTGAGGGTCGTCGAGTGGAAATGAAGTTCAGACCTTTATGGATGATCCAATGCAGTTTTATTAACTCAATTTGCATATAGGAAATTCACTTCACGCTCTATCTTGATGTTCCAGCAAGTGCAGCTTTATATACTTGGCAGATGCTTGGCAGATAAAGATTTCTGAATTTCTCTCTTAAGCTGAGCTTTTCTATTAAGTCTGGCTTTCCTTTAGCTGGTGCCTTGTTTCAGGCTGTAATTCTCAGTCTTGGTTGGTCAACAGAGCTGAAGGTGCTCTGCTGTCCTGAACACCTCCTTCCCCTAGCAGGGGGTAGGGTAAACGGCCTAAACTGCCTTTTCCTCCTTACTGCAGGAAGTTAGAAGAAACTATTTCTCTACAGCAGAGGGGGTCAGAAGGAACGTACCATTCTGGTGAAACTACAAACTAAATCTGCCACAGTATTACTGACACCTGCTGGCCCACCAGGTACATAACATTACAATAGTTACATAACATTAGGTAGGAATATACACAGTACTGTAGGTACGGGAATACAATGCATAGAATTATATTAAGGGTAGCAAACGGATAGAAGCTGGCTGCCAAGAGTGGTAACACTACTCTGGGGTGTTACACATCTAATTTAGGAGCATGGTCCCAGAGAGCTGAATCTGCAGGGTCAAAAGGGTATTTACGTTTGAGCGATGAGGGGATAAAGCTACGTTTATCCTGATTTTTCCACTCATTTGAGATCATGGCCTCTACATTTTTATGGATAAAAAAGGATCTTTTCTTCCTACCCTCCAAACCTTCAAACATATCTTGTATAGTTTTAACTTGTTTAGGGTCTTCAATATTCATAGTTGCCCTGACCGCCTTTAACAGCTGATCCACATCCTGGATGGGGAAGAACGGTTTACCACCTCTATCTTCATCAAAGGAAGACTCAGACAATGCTTCGCCACTTTCCACTGCTGGTTCTTCTTCTGAACTAGAAATATCTGAATAATCTTGAATAGCAGGCGATTTATCCCGGCTTTTATGAGGCGTTTTCAGAGATTTAAGTGCATTATTCGTCCCTAATTAGCTTCTTCATACATTTGAACATGGAGGGCGACTCCTCGGCTATAGGCAATAGACCAACATAAATCACACATGCAGGGGGGTTGGGGGGAGAACCCCTTACTTACATACCCATCCCCGCAGTAGCAGGGGTAGACGAGTCCTTCTGGGTCTCTCCAGCATCCTCAATGCTGATAGAGGTCCCAATCTTGTCTTGGAACCAGACCAGCCCAACTAGGATCCTCAAATTTTGAATTTCCCATGCTCCAGCACTTCAGGGAGACGAAATCCCGTGAGATCTCGCTCCTCCCGAGATCTCGCGATGCTGACGACTGGCGGCGCTTCCTACAATGCCGCGCTCCCAACCACACTGTAGCCACGTCCTTCTCTGCGACCGCACCGGAAAAAAAGGGTCCAGGTATGGCCTACAAGCTTCCTCCCTTCTCCCCTGCCCGGGAGTAAAACAGCCTGTCCTGTATTCAGGGAGCGCGTTGCAGAGAATTCACCCGGCACACTCCCCAGCCCAGCCAGCTGAAAAATTAACTTGGGAAGAAACTACTCCCCAGCAGGTGTAGGAATCCTTCTCCCAGGACAGGAAAACCACTGAGGAATGGAGAGGCCCCTCCTTCTTAAATATCCGTGGGTTTCCTGTCCTGGGCGAAGGATCCTCTGTCCTGGTGCTGTCATAGGACAAAGGGAAAACATACATAGTGCACCCAGATAGAAATGTTGGATTGCTGCAAAAATCAGCATTCAGTCACATCTCAGGCAGATACAAGTGCATCTTAAAAAATTAGAATATCATCAAAAAGTTTTTGTTTTTTTTCAGTAATTCAATTCAAAAAGTGAAACACATATATTATATAGTCATTACAGAGTGAACTTTTTCAAGTATTTATTTATGTTAATGTTGATGATAATGGCTTACAGCCAAGGAAAATCCAAAAGTCATTATCTCAGAAAATTAGAATATTATATTAGACCAACTGTAAAAAAATTTTTAAACACAGAAATGTTGGCCAAATGAAAAGTATGTACAGTAAATGCACTCAATACTTGGTTGGGGCTCCTTTGGCATGAATGACTGCATCAATGAAGCATAGCATGGAGGTGATCAGCCTGTGGCACTGCAAAGGTGTTATGGAAGCCCAGGTTGCTTTGATAGCAGCCTTCAGCTTGTCTGCATTGTTGAGTCTGGTGGCTCTCATCTTCCTCTTGACAATACCCCATTGATTCACTATGTGTTTAAGGTCAGGTGAGTTTGCTGGCCAATCAAGCACAGTGATGCTGTGGTTATTAAACCAGGTATTGGTACTTTTGGCAGTGTGGACAGGTGCCAAGTCCTGCTGGAAAATAAAAACGCTTGACGGCAGAGGGAAGCATGAAGTGCTCTAAAATTTCCAGGTAGACGGCTACGCTGACTTTGGTCTTGATAAAACACAGTGGACCTACACCAGCAGATGACATGGCTCCCCAAACCATCACTGATTGTGGAAACTTCACACTAGACCTCAAGCAGCTTGGATTGAGTGCCTCTCCACTCTTCTTCCAGACTCTGGGACCTTGATTTCCAAATGAAATGCAAAATTTACTTTCATCTGAGAACAACATCTTTGACCACTGAGCAACAGTCCAGTTCTTTTTCTCCTTGGCCCAGGTAAGACGCTTCTGGCGTTGTCTATTGGTCATGAGTGGCTTCACACATGGAATGCGACACTTGTAGCCCATGTCCTGGATACGTCTGTGTGTGGTGGCTCTTGAAGCACTGACTCCAGCTGCAGTCCACTCCTTGTGAATCTCCCCCAAATTTAAGAAAAGGCCTTTTCCTAACACTCCTATCAAGGCTGCAGTTCTCCCTGTTGCTTGTGCACCTTTTTCTACCATCCTTTTTCCTTCCACTCAACTTTTCATTAATACTCTTTGATACAGCATTCTGTGAACAGCCAGCTTCTTTAGCAATGACCTTTTGTGGCTTACCCTCCTTGTGGAGTGTGTCACTGACAGCCTTCTGAACATCTGTCAAGTCAGCAGTCTTCCCCATGATTGTGTTGCCTACTGAACCAGACTAAGGGACCTTTTTAAAGGCTTAGGAAGGCTTTGCAGGTATTTTGGGTTATTATTATTCTAATTTTCTGAGATAATAAATGTTCCTTGGCTGTAAGCCATAATCCTCAACATTAACAAAAACACTTGAAAAAGTTCACTCTGTTTGTAATGACTCTATATATGTTTCACTTTTTGAACTGAATTACAGAAAACACAACTTTTTGATGATATTCTAATTTATTGAGATGCACTTGCATGCAACTTATTGCATGTGTGGTCTTATTAGACACTGGATCTTGCCACAAGAGGGTATAAAACTGCTTCCCCTGCTGCCCAATAAAAAAGTCTCTCAGAGGCTACTTTTAGTGTATTTCTTGGTGAGAGATCATTGATTGCTAAACATGCCTCTACGATACAGTTGAAGACATTTTGGCCAGTTGACAGACTTTGAGAAGGGACGCATCATTGGACTGGAAAAAGCCATTTTGCTCTAGATGTTAGGAGCAGTTGTTACTTGAGAGCATACACCAATGTTGAACAGGCTCCAGTGGGTCCAGACAGACCAACAGAAGAGGGATCATTTGATATGCTAACAAACACAAGCACCTTCAATTTGCTTACATATTCCTGTCTCTGGCTGGACCATTTCCAGGCGCTTAGCAAAGGAAAAAGGTTTTCACAGCACCCATTATGTATCCTGCCATTGCCAGCAAGACACCGTCACCTTTGTTTGCAGTGGTGTCATCATGCACAAGAAATCTGGACTGCTACTGAGTGGAACCATCTTGCTTTTAGCAACAAATGCAGGTTCTGTTTGGAATCTTATGGGTTTGAGTGTGGAGGCCTCATGATGAGCGCTTCATTCCTGCCATTTCTATGGAGCAACACACTGCCCCAATTGCTGTGGTGGTGATTAGAGATGATCAAATCAAATCCCACGAAGTGGAATTCGATCCGAATTTCAGGATAAATTCAATTCGCCTAGAAGCCGAATTTCCTCGTGCAAAAAAATCCATACTTACCTCATCCATTTGCTCGCGATGGGCCACCAGCCACCATCTTGATTGGAGATCTCGGCCGAAATCCCGTGTGTGGTGATGTATGACGTCACCACCCCGGGCAGCGTGATGACATAATCTCGCGCCGTGCGAGATTTCGCTCCAGATCTTCAAGCAAATGACAAATTAATTTTACACTTTTTTTTGCACTCAGATGACGCAATCATGTATGAACGCGGCATCTGAGGGATACAATGACGGGGGCGGCGCTATCGCAGCTCCCTGTCATTGCACCCACTACTTACAAAAAAAAATGCACTTCATGGCGAAGTAATTCGTCACAAAGCGAATTTTCTGGTAAAATTAGTCGAATCAGCCGAATCGAACTTTTTAAAAGTTCGCTCATCTCTAGTGGTGATATGGGGAGCCATCGCACACAACAATCGGTCATAGTAGTGATAGGAGAGTCACTCACAGTTCAGCGATATTTGCAGGATATCTTGTGGCCACATGCGTTGCCCTCTGTCTAGGATTCCAAGTGACATTGTTCAGCAGGATAATGCTTACTAGTGATGATCGAGCACCCCGATGTTCGGGTGCTCGGATGCTCTGGCCGAACACTAGGTAGTGCTCGGCCGAGCACCCGAGTATAATGGAAGCCAATGGGAGAAGACCAGGCACCCCCTGCTCTGATGAGGGGAGGGTGTCTGGTCCATAGGGAAACGTCAGAAAATGGTGGAAACACCACAGAAATGGTTAGGGAACAGCATGGGGAGGATGTCTGGATGCATCTTGGACACCGAAGTCGCTGCTATTAACGATGATGGCCGACTATGATGCCACTTTTACAGAATGACAAAAATACTGACAAAAAACTCAAGATAACATCGATTTTACAGGAAATATTGTTAGAAAACATAGATTTACTTGTAAGTTAAGCGCAAGTGCTGCCAAAAATTACATGGATGAGGCACTCCCATACAACTGGTATATCATATAAAGCCTTATTCACATTGTGGTATAATTGTGGGACTAAGACACTCATAAAGCCTATGCACTAAGGGAAAGGGCTGCCAAAATTACAAGGATCAGGCACTCCAATACACCCTTTATTACACATAAAGTAGAGCATCAGACAAACCCGTGAAAAATTATCATTGATGGCCTGCTGCTGACACTCAAAAACAATAGGCTTGCCATTCTGCTGTTGCGCAGACCGTCCAAAAAATGTAAGAGTGACACTCTGCTGCCGAGCTGACCGAAAAAAAATTTAATAGACACATGCTGCTGCCTCCATATCGCTCAGAGTCGCCGACAACCGTTTCTTTTTTCGCTATGCGCCGCGGGAGGCCATGCCCCCCCCCCAGCAGCGTGTGCCGCGTCGGCCGTTCCACTCTCGTGATCCGCCATAATTCCATGTCCTATTGCGTTTATGTAAGTGGCTGCACTTAAAAAGCTCGAAGTTTGATCTTGGGATCGAGTTGGCTGTCTGCAGGGAGGTGAGCTACCACCTGTTGGAGCCCATGCCTCTCGCCGCCTCCCCGATGCTGTTTGCTCTGTGTTCCGGGGGCCGGAATCGTTTACTTAAAAAATTCGAGTGTTCAAACCAAGCCGGGTGGACTGAATACTTGAGCTGTGAATAATGGAATCAGACTCCATGCTGCTGCCACCGTACTTTATCAAACTGTTCCAAATTTAAGGGTGACAAGCTGATGCCAAGCTGACCGTCCAAAAGAATGCTATTCTTGATGTGACATTCCGCTGCATAGCAGACCGTTAAAAATTTTCAAGTGTGACACGCTAATGTTGAGCTGACTGCTCAAAAGAATGATATTCTTCATGTGACATTCCGCTGCAGAGCAGACCGTTAAAACATTTAAGTGTGATACGCTAATGCCAAGCTGACATTATGGTTGAGTGCCTGCTGATGAGCTGACAGGCCCAAAAATTATGTTGCAGGCCCAGCTGGTGAGCTGAGTGGCTAACAAATTTGGGTGCAGGCCCAGCTGGTGGACTTCGAGGGCAGCCTAATAAGCTGTTTCATATGATGGAGGAAGAGGACAAGAAGAGGAAGGGGTGCATGATAATACAGTGTATTCAATACACTCTAAAAGCCTGATTTAAGTTTCCTTCATGTTAAGCCACTTTCCTTTGGTGGAGTACAGAAGTCATGGGCAATCCAGGCCTTGTTCATTTTGATAAGCGTCAACCTGTCAGCATTGTCAGTTGACAGGCGGATGCGCTTATCAGTAATTATGCCCCCAGCGGCACTAAATACCCGCTCAAACAAAACACTGGCGGCAGGGCAGGCTAGCACCTCCAAGGCATAGACACCCAATAATTATACGGCACAGAGGGATCGCTGAGGACGTTGACACGATCAGCTACGTACTCCTTTACCATCTTCCAAAACGTTTCCCTCCTTGTCACACTAGGCCGCTCTTCAGGGTGAGGGTGTTGGCGGGGTGTCATAAAACTGTCCCAGGCCTTTGAGAGTGTCACCTTGCTTTTGTTAGAACTGCTGTGTGTTCCCCTCGTCTCCCGTCCTCGGGTGGCTAAGGAACTACGTACTCTGCCGCCAGCGTTGTCAGATGGAAATTTGTGGAGCAATTTTTCGACAAGGGCCTTCTGCAACATTGCAACATTTTACTTGTCCTCTTCACCACAGGAATGAGAGATGGGAAGTTCTCTTTGTAGCGGGGGTCGAAGCGTGAACAACCAGTAATCCATGTTGCCTAATATGCGTATAACACGTGGGTCACGGGAAAGGCAGCCTAGCATGAAGTCAGCCATGTGTGCCAGAGTCCCAACAGACAAGGCTTCGCTCTCCCCACCAGGAGCATGACTCTCAATATCCTCCTCGTCCTCTTCCTCCTCTTCCTCCTCTTCAGCCCATCCACGCCAATCAACGCCAAAGAGAGGAGGTAAACGTGGTATGCCTACCCTGTGTAGTGGTGGCAACCGTCTCCTCCTCCTCCAATTGGCGCTGAGAAGACGAATCGATGGTGCTCTTGAGTAGGGTCTTCCCCCATTTCCACCTCTTCCACACGCAGAGCATCGGCCTTTATTGTGAGCAGTGAGTTTTTAGCAGACACAGAAGTGGGATGGTTACGCTGATAATGGCATTATCGCCGCTCACCATCTGTGTAGATTCATCAAAGTTGCGTAACACCTCAGAGGTCAGACATCAATGCCCACTCGACGCTTGTGAAGAGCGGAAGCTGACTAGAAAGGCGCCGACCGTGGTGCAGCTTGTATTCTACTACTGCTCTCTGCTGCTCACAAAGCCTGCTCAACATGTGTAAGGTGGAATTCCATCGCGTGCTCAGGTCGCACAGCAGTCGGTGAGCCGGCTGAAGCTGTCAGTGACTTGCGGAAATGGGCGCACAGGCAACGCACCTTCACAGGTAGCTGAGACAAATTGTGGTAGGTTTTCAGAAACCGCTGAACCACTAAGTTGAATACATGGGCCAGGCATGGTATGTGTGGGAGGTTGGCCAGTTCCAAAGCCGCTACCAAGTTGCGGCCGTTATCGGATACAACCATGCCTGGCTGTAGGTTGACTGGCGAGAGCCACAGCTCAGCCTGTTCCCTTATGCCATGCCAAAGCTCTGCGGTGGTGTGCTGTTTGTCACCCAGGCAAATAAACTTCAGCATGGCCTTTTGCTGCTTACCGACTGCTGTGCTACACTGCTTGCAGCTACTGACAGAAGTCTGAGTGGTGCTGCAAGATGGCAATTCTGCATGGGAAGAAGTGGAGGAGGAGGTGGCGGAAGAGAAGGAGGGGTTGCAGCCGCTATTATAGGTGGCAGCGAAAATCCGGATGGAAGTAGATGGATTTGCCCGCAATCCTCGGCGTGGGTAGCATCTGGGCCATCCCAGGGGACGACTTGCTCCCGCCCTCCACAACGTTCACCCAGTGTGCCGTCAGGGAAATGTAGAGTCCCTGGCCACAAGCGCTTGTCTATGTGTCAGTTGTTAAGTGGACCTTGCCAGTAACTGCGTTGGTCAGGGCCCAGGTTATGTTTCTGGACACATGCTGGTGTAAGGCAGGGACGGCACACCGGGAAAAATAGTGGTGGCTGGGGACTGCATAACGAGGGACAGCCACCACCATCAGGCTGTGAAAGGCCTCAGTGTCTTTACCGCGTGTACCCGAGCACCGCCATGTTCGGCCGAATAGTGTATTCGACCGAACATGTTCGCTCAACACTAATGCTTACCCACACACAGCAAGGGTTTCCCAGGAATGTATCTGCTAGATTATAACCCTTCCTTGGACTGCCTGGTCACCAGATTTATTAACAATCGAGCATTTATGGGACCAGCTGAGATGCCAGCAGTATACGAGTTTGTAGGATCTCCAGACCCAGCTGCAATATCTGTGAGCAAATGTGCCACAGGATACCAAAAATTTATGCCTCCATGCCCAACCAGGCTAGAAGCGATCCAAGAGGGTACTAGAGCATTCTTTCAAATGTGCAGTTTTCCCCCAATAAATTTCTCTCCACTTGATATTGTAATCAGTTACAGTACATATATCATTATCACATTCACACATAAGGTTTCATTCTATTCCATCAACTCCTTCTTGGTGTCCATCAGTCTAAACGGCAACATTTCCAGGGCCAGCAACTTGGAAAGTTACATGTTTAGAACTATGGCCTGTGGGTGGGTGGCAGGGTATTTGCGCTTGTGTTCAAATGCCTGCGGTAAGGACATTTGAACGCTACGCTGGGACATTGAAGTGGACATGCTGGCTGATGTTTCCTGCAAAGGTCCAGGTGCAGGGCAGGAGGCATCTGGGCCTGCGTCTTGGACAGCAGGTAACAGGGGGGAAGAGGAGGCAGTGGTGTGACCTGCAGACACAGATTGTGGACCCAGGTGTTCAGCCCACCTTTTAGGGTGCTTTGCTGACATGTGTCGGATCATGCTGGTGGTGGTCAGGTTGCTGGTGTTTACGCCCCTGCTCATCTTGGTACGGCACAGGTTACAAATTACAATTCGTTTATCGTCAGCACTTTCCTCAAAAAAACGCCAGACTGCCAAACACCTAACCCTTGGCAAGGGAGCTGGCCGCAAGGGGCTGCTCCGGGGAACAGTTGCGGGCCTGGTTGGCGTGGCCTGCCTTCTCCCTTTTTCAACTGCCTCTTCCAGCCTGTTGCGCTGCTGCAGATCCCTCCCCCTCTGTACTGCTGTCCTCACTCTGCTTGCCACCTTCCCAGGTTGGGTCAGCTATTTCGTAGTCCACCACCTCCTCTTCCACATCCTCACTCTGCTCCTCCTCCTGACATGGTGAACTAACAAGAACCTGACTTAACTGCGTCTCATCCTCATCCACAACCTCTTGAGACACTAATTGCCCTTGACTTATTGGCAACTGTGTCCCATCATCATCATCATCCACCTCGGGAGAAAATACTTGTCGTTCCCCACAGTCATCGTCTTCAGACTGTGTTTGCTCAATAGGTTGGGAATCAGGGCACAATATCTCCTCATGTCCCACTTCAAGCAGCCTTGGCGAGAGGCCCAAGCCAAGGGACGACGATGAAAAAAGCTCCTCAGAATATCCCAATGTGGGATATCTTCTTTGCCCAGACTCTGCATGGTGGGAGGAAGGAGGATCAGGGTGAGGATGCGGTTTCCCAGACTCTTGGCTACTGAGACTGGACTTTGTGGAAGAGGGGGTGGTGCTGAACCGACTGGAAGCATTATCAGCTGAAATCCAACCGACTACCTGCTCGCACTGCTGTGGCAACAAGAGTTGCGTCTTGCGCTGCCCTGCAAACTGTGACATGAAGCTAGGAGTTTTGGATGACTTTGTTTCTTAGGCTCTGTCAGCAGGCACTGTTTGACTGCGCCCAGAGCTATGGCCTCTGTGTTCCCGTTCAGCAGCACGCCCACTTCCCTGTCCCTTAGTGCTCGCCTTGCGCATATTGTATAGTATATATATGCAACTTGGTCACAACTACAGAACTGCAGATTTTTATTAACTGTATGATCAGAAAAATGTAAACGAATGTCCAATATTCTAAATGCGGTAACGTTATAGAGCAGGAGCAAATGAGGAACTGCGGCCTAAATGAACGGTATTAAATACGGATGTCAGCTACAGAGACTTTTGAACGGTTGTAATATGCTGTGCACCTAGCGTTACTGGCAGAGCACACCTGGGGTTTTTTGCCACCCAAAATTTTTTTTAAAAAAGACGTATTTCACAATGGACTTTGGTCTTTTTGAAACAGCGACAATCTTTCTACCTACCCAAATACTATCCCTATTGTTTAATTCCCTCCTAGGGAAAATTGAACTGCAGCAGCAAATGAGGAACTGCGGCCTAAATGAACTGTATTAAATACGGATATCAGCTACAGAGACTTTTGAACAGTTGTAATACGCTGTGCACCTAGCGTTACTGACAGGGCACACCTGGGGTTTTTTTGACACCCACAAAAATAAAAAATAAATGTATTTCCCAATGGACGTTTGAACAATGATAGTAACCCTGCCTATAGAAATTCTATCAAAACGCAAATGTTATACAGCAAGACGCAAAATAATTACTGCGGGCTTAACAGCAGAAATTATAGCAAAGTATGTCAGGTATGTAGTATACAGAGAGTGTCCTACAGCATGCAGCAGTAGCACATGTGGGATTAATGGCAGGCCACCTAGTGCTATTTTCATCACCTTTAAAGTACTCAAATATCAGTAAATAAAGGTTTGTGACAGATATAATGTCCCTTACAAGGGCTTTTGGGTCTTTTTTGAGCAATTTCTATCCCGCCTAGCGTGCTTCTCTCCCTACAGTGTATGTCCCTCTTTGCTGCAGCAGCGCTTGTGGCGTTAATGGCAGGCCACCTACGCTATTTTCAACACCTTCAAAGTACTAAAATATAAAAAAATATAAGTTTGTGCCAGATATAATAGCCCTTTAAAGGGCTTCTGGGTCTTTTTGGAGCGATTTCTATCCCTGCCTAGCGTGCTTCTCTCCCTACACTCTCTGTCCCTCCTTGCAGCACCTCTCCCTGTTTAACACTGGCCGGGTCATATGTCACCGGGTGCTTTATAGCACCCGATGACGCGTTCCCGGACAGCCAATCAGTGTAATGCCAGTAGATAACATGGCTACTGGCATTACACTGAATGCCATACCTCCACGCACGCTAATTTGCTAATTAGTGTGCGGGGAGGGGACTCGAACATCGCCATGTTCGGCCGAATACACTACACTAATGCTTACCCACACACAGCAAGGGTTTTCCAGGAATGTATCTGCTAGATTATAACCCTTCCTTGGCCTGCCTGGTCACCAGATTTATTAACAATCGAGCATTTATGGGACCAGCTGAGATGCCAGCAGTATATGAGTTTGTAGGATCTCCAGACCCAGCTGCAATATCTGTGAGCAAATGTGCCACAGGATACCAAACATGTATGCCTTCATGCTCAACCAGGCTAGAAGTGATCCAAGAGGGTACTAAAGCCTTTTTTTAAATGTGCAGTTTTCCCCAATAAATTTCTCTCCATTTGATATTGTAATCAGTTACAGTACATATATCATTATCACATTCACAAATAAGGTTTCATTCTATTGCATCAACGCCTTGGTGCATTATTTTATTTTTTATTTTTGTCAATTGGTGTGCATTACTGAAAAAAAGCAAAGTTCAAAGGTAAATAATTTAAAAGGGTATTATGGTTATTTCAAGTTATCCTCTATCCGCTGGATAGTTACCAGTTTGTCAATAGGAGTAATAGATTTACAGAAGATACAATTATGATCGCACTTCTCTCTGTCTTGTCCCATGTAGAAACACTAAACACATATACGAGAATGTTGATTTTAGTTCTGCTTTTAATCCCTCGGAAAATTGTAGAGAAGCGTAAGAAACTAGGATCGGCGATTAGTTGGAAAATATGGGTTGTCTACTCTAGTATTGAATATGGACACTCCACAAGGATGTATCCTGTCTGGCTCTTTTTACATTGTTTACTCATGATTGGGCATCCATTTATCCATATAGTACTATAGTGAAGTTTGCTGACAATACCACAGCAGTGGAATTGATATCAGGAAATGATGAATTATTATAGGAAGGAAGTTCAGAATGTGGTTAGGGGTGCTCAGAGAGTAATCTGTGCTTAATATAGCCAAAAAAAGAGGAGAACAAGGAGGATGATACTTTCTCTTCACTAAATAAATAGAGAGGAAGTAGAGAGAGTAGATGATGTAAGGTTTCTGGGGCTTTTTATTACAAAAGATTTGACATGGAATATTAATAAATTATGTGGTAAGGAAAGCCCAACAAAGGCTTTTCTTTTTGAGGAAGTTGAAGAACGCAGAAAGCTAGACTGCCAATGCAGCTTTTAGTGAATTTTTATAGCATGGTCAGACTTTGGTCTGTATTTTTGTATCAGTATTTCTTAGTCAAAACCAGGGGTGGGTCCAAAACACAGAAGAGGCACAACTATTTCTATTACTCCTTTTCTCTGTAGGTTGCACTCCTGGTTTTGGCTTACAAATACTGACCAACTACTAATGCAAAATACTGACCAAATACTGAGCATGTGAAACAGGCCTAATAGAGAGTTTTCTCTCCTATTCTGAATGTATCACAATAGGAAAATAGAAGAGATATGGCTAGGATAGTTAAGAATGCACAGAGAACTGAGCTGAGCTCTCGAGTTTGAATATGATATATGCTAGCCATCTGTATAAGAGAGCTAGCAGTATAACTAAGGATCCAACAGGCCCTGGTTATTACTTGTTTGTATTGTTACCAGCTGCTAAAAGACACAGTTCCTTTAACCCCCTACATGTGCACCGCATGTTAGATGAGCAGAGCGAGCATCATAGCTATGGGGTGTCTGTCTCACACAGCAGACACCTAGGGCTAATATCTACAATCGATGGTAATGCTGATCATGGACATTTAACTCTTCAGATGCCATGGTCAATGCAAAAAACCCAGAAGCGCACGCTTCCCGGGCAGGAACACCTCTCCTCAGCTGAGATCGGGGTAGGCATTTCTGCAGTAAGCCAGAGCCTTACTAGGCTTCTAGGCTTATTACTGGTATATTACAATTAAAGCCGGCAGGTGGCAGGACTGAATTCAGTCTAATGATTGCATGTTGGGGTCCACTCAGAGGCCTAAAAAAAAAAGTTAAAAATAAAAGTTTGAAAAAATGTAAAATTAAAATCACTCCCCTTTTCCCAAAGTTAAAATAAATAAACAATCAAAAAGATAAACATCATAGGCATCACCATGTCTGGAAAAGCCAATATTATTAAAATATAAAGTTTAATACTGGGGCAATATAGGGGCATTTCTTTATTATTATTTTTATTATTATTGCTGGGGGCACTATAGGGGACTGTTTTAGGTGTAGAAAAAGGTCTAAATGTAAGACAGCAAGGAAGCTGTCTTACATTTAGAACTGGTGCTGGATGCGCCAAAGTTATGGAGAGGCCTGCGCCTTTTCATAACTTCGGCGGATCCAACTTCAGCTATGGACCTTTATTAAGAAATAAATGTGCCCTATAGTGTTTTGCATTTAGGCCACAAAGTTCAACTTTGGTCTCATCTGACCAGAGAACTTTCTTCCACATGTTTGCTGGTGGAAAAGTTTTGGGTTGCTTTTTAATATAGGGTTTTAGGGAACGTTAACATATGTTATAGAAATGTTATAGAAATTTCTAAAAATCAGTTTCAGTGACCTGCATGTGGTTATTTCAACCTTCCAACATTCCAAATATACCAAAGCTCCAAACGGTTGAATAATTTAAAATGTACAATTTATTAATTTTTATCTTTTTTAAACATTTCAAAATACACATTACAATATTTGTCTACAAGACATACAATAAACTTCATCATTTCATCTATAAATTGATAAAACAATACTTTGAATAACTGGTTAGTAATACATATTAAGATAACACTAAGTAAAAATAGAGTAAAACCTTGGACACCTAATAGATTTCATCAACATTCTAACTTTATAGACATACCTACATTATTATACTAAAGTACAACATAATATATGATTGATTAATCATAAAACAGATAAATAGATGAGTTTTAGGTCTTATGGACATAGCCTTATCCATTTTGCAGTCCACAAAAAGCAGTTACCCGCCAGGCTCCATTGTTGAAATGCCTATTCTTGTCTGTAAAACAGATAGGAATAAAACATGTTCTATAATTTTCAGCACTGATGCGTAGATGCAGAAAGCACATGGATCACATCCATATGCTGTCTGCATTTTTTATGGCCCCATACAAATAAACAAGTTTGTATGTGATCCACAAAAATGGGGTTCAGAAGGGGCCGAAAATACGGTTGTAGGCATGAAGCCTTACTGAAAAAGAAAAAACTAAAGTCAACTATGTACTTATCATATGCTTAATAACTAAGCCATGTGTTTTATGCTGTACAACTATAGCCCTTCATTATCATTAGTATCATTCAGGTACATCATATTTCCAACTAAACACAAATCAATTTGCAAACTAAATAATAATAAATTATACCAATCTTACTACCGTAATCTTTATCCGATGTAAAAAAAAAATGACCAGAGTTAAATGGGGGTTGGACCTGTTTGCAGTCCCCAATACTAGTTTTATATGTTGCTGGTTGCATAAAGAAAATACAAGATAAAGAGATATTGCTCCCAATTCACTAAAGGAACAAGAAAAAGAAGAACCAGGACTTTATTGCTGGGATGAATTCGGGTCACTATATAATAGTGAACAATTTCATACAGTTTCATAGAAACAAACTTTCATTTGCCCATTACTTTGGACAAACCTATTTACATAATAAAGACAGCCTAACTGGCGTGAGTCTAAAAATGGATTCCGAGGGAGCCTAATACGACGGTGAACGTTGCTGCACTGCTTTTCCTTTCAGAACCCGTCTAATCTGAAAGAAATAAAAAGATATAAGCTTTAGAAACAGCCAAAAAAGTGTTTTTTCATTAATATACTTTAATCAACCTACATGCGCAAAGATGAAGGCAGGCATTTATTCTCAGCATAGACTTAAATATAATGGTGACACCAGTGCCATATTCAACATTTTAATAAGCATACATTAGAAGAATGGAGTAGTAAAAGAAATATAACTTTATAATATTCTTACATTTTATGTTAACAGCACTTTCTTGCTACTTGTGACCAATGTGTATGTAAGACGACAATATGGCAGTTGCTATTATAGTCTTTGTTGATATTCTGCGCTTTTTGTTATATTTCATAGACAATGTCTCCTTGTTAGGCAGATATTCTGTGCTTTCCACACGAAGGTCCTCTCCATAAGATATCTGCCGATAGAGGGACATGTGACCAGACAGTCACTCAGCCTTCTCAATTCAAACACACTGCACCTGAACCTACCTCAAAACAGTGCAAGTGCAGATGGTGGGTGCAGTGTATTTCAACAGAGGATACATCACATGGGAGGTTATTTGCCTGGTTACATGACCCTCCATCACAGACCATTTTATGGACAGGACCTCTGTGTGGATAGCACAAATCACTTAGCAAACAAGGGGGCAAACCTTATGAAATATAGAAAATGGTGCAGAATTTCAACAAAGGCTACATTAGTAAGTGCCATAAAATCATCTTTTATACACATTGATGAACAGTAACTAGAAAATGGCTAACCCCTTTAATTATATTGAATTGCACACTGGTCACTGCCATCAAGTTTCTAAATTTTAAGTATAAGCATATGTAGACAACAGAGATGGCTACCTGTTCAGGAACAAGTAGAGACATATGCTTATAGAGCTTGGAGTGAATAATCTAATAGCTGCGTTAAGTCAAGTTACCAGAAAAATTACCTCTTCGCCTACTGCTCCATCCGGAACAAGGTGCACGGGTTGCTCATTCTCTAGGTTCCTAGCACTAGGGTCCGCCCCCTTCCTCATCAGCAGTCGTACAGCACCTACATGGGCTCTTCTGCTCTGTAGGCTTGCTGCAACATGTAATGCCGTGTTTCCATTGTAGGCCTGAGACAAAAAACATATATAAATGTTTCTGCAATGTTTGAAGAGCAGTTATAAGTGTATAAGTAATTATCTTAAGGCTAGTTTCACACTATAGGTAAATTCTTCCAGCAGGCTGTTGTGGCAGAGGATTGACCTGCCGGAAGACATTGTATACGGCATAGTCAGAAAAGGCTGGCGCACCGCCAGGCCCCATTGATTATAATGGAACTCTGCAGGGATTGGGTCTGTTTCTAGCATTAGTGCAAGCAGCGTTTTTTGTCTGCCCAAATCCCGGTACTAACGCTGGATCCCTGCCTAGTCTCATTATAGTCAATGGGCTCTGGCAGGATCAGGTACTATCTGGGTATGCCAGATATGATGTCTTCCAGCAGGCTGTTCCTCTGCCGGAACAGCCTGCTGGAAAAATGTAATGTTAGTGCGAAACTTGTATTTTCAAGTTGAACTTAGAAAAGGTTCCCTCAAAGTCACACAAGCACATAGAATATAGAAAAGAGAGCTTACAATTACCTTAGCATTAACAAAATGCAAACTGTTTGGCAACTCCAAGAAAATACTCATCAGTTCAAGGTTCGCTTCTTCACAAGCTAAATGGAGGGCCGTTCTTCCACTTTTTCGATCCTATAATTAATTAATAATATAATTAATGCTTAATATGAAAATGTATTAAAGTGCTATTTAATTAAAAAAAATGTAGAGTATTTTTTCAAACTTTTCTAATATAATTTATTAGGCAATTTTGTAAACATATTAAAAAACAGCTTAATTTCTAAGGAAATTCAATCTTCAGCGTATACTATATGCTGAATCCAAACACCAGTAATATTCAGTGGCTGGTTTCTCAGCCTGCCTATTCTCTCCCTTCCCTATATGTAATATGTACCTTTCTTGCTTTGAACTAAAAAAAAACAATTCCCTCTACCTGTGTCCCTGTGTCTAGTCCTGTCTGTCAGTGATGATCGCTAACAGCTCTGCTTTCCTTTACCTTCCTGGCACTCACTAACTAACTAGCCACCAAAACACATCAGGAAAGTAGAAAGAAGCAGTGTTGTCAGTGGAGAAGTCTGATTCTGTATCTTACTGGTGTCCATATTCCGCATTCAGTACATGCTGAAGACAAAATATCTGTAAAAACTCCAAGAGAGGATTTTTTTTAAATAAAAGTTTTCATAATTATCTAATAAAGTATATTTAGCTTTTTTTTTTTTCTTTTTTTGAAATGCATGCACCTCCACATGTGATATAAACACTCTGTGTTGGAACTTAGCAGTGGAGCACCAGGAAGGGAAACAAGCACATTTACTGCAGTTTTGCAGCAGTTTTTGCAGAAAATTTGCAGCACATGGGGATGTGCCTTTAGGCAATTTAAGAAACCTGATACATAATGATGAACAAAAAATCTTACCCTTGATTCTACTGAAGCTCCCATCTGAAGAAGTGTCTTAATGGTGTCAACCATGGCCTTATTCTTCATCAGTAGATCATCTCTTGCAGGTGCACCAAACTGCAGTCTCTGAACTATAGCATTGTGAGCAATTACAGCACAATGCAATGGTGTCAGACCTATGTAACAAAATAAATGAACTATTAAAAGACAAGCACAAGTAACATGAAAAAAACTATGGTCGACATACAGTAACATCATAAACGTACCATCATAATTAGTCACGTCCACATCAACGTATTGATTGCCATCTGTTATGCTTTTTTGGATTGCCTAAAAGTGTAAAAATGAAAACACTATAAAGTTAGAACTATCATAACATATAGCATTGCCTAAACAGATAATAACAATACAACACCAATATTGTAATATTTTTTTACCTAAGCGAAAAAAAAACATGCAAAATGACAACACGCTACCTAGTACAGTTATATAACATACACAGTTTACTAAAGACTGGTATCTCACACGCCATTCCTGGTAAAAATTCCACTAGAGGAAGAACAGACCAATATATTAAGAGGTGCACAACTCCTAATAAATTTGTCGCTGTCCGTGTGTCAGAACTTTAATCTACTCCAGCCAGGAACTGGAGAAGATTTCCGGTGTACTATACACCAGTTTTCTGGTGCACATGTTGTTAAATGAAACGGACCATCATGGAGCTTCCACCCAAGGCCTGCTTCCTACCATCTACTTTTTGGGAAAGTTGCAAAAGTGAAGGAAAAACCTAAAAAGTGACATATTTTGTCACAAACTTTTACTTGCAACAAAATGAGCAACTTTTCACATAGTGTAATAAAGGACCTCAATGACTCCAACCCACCTGCAGAACTTGTGAGTATCCTTTTTCAGCACACACATGGAGTGGCGTACGTCCCCAGTGATCTGTAGTGCTGACTTGTGCTCCAAGGCTGACTAAGTCTTGAACAATAAGATGTTGGTTTGCAGCTACAGCTACTTGCAAGGCACTCTAAAGTGTATAGAAGGGACACTGTTAAACATGGGAACAAGGAAACAAGACTAGACAAACAAGTCAAACTTAAAAGAGTTTGAGATTATTAAGTCCTAAAATAACTTAAAATTAAAAAAAAAAAAATCTTATATTCATCCTTTTCCCCAACCGTGTTCTCTAAGTCATTTGGTTCAGTTCTCCTGCTGCTGTTTGTTTACCAACATCAGTGGTGACGTATGACCGCTGCATTCAATTATTGTCCTCAGCGGTCTGTCACTGAGGATAGTAATTGGCTGCAGCAGTCAGGTGCCGTATACTGAACATAACTAGACATGTCACCAACAATTAGAGTACAGCACTGGAGAAAGGGGTGACTATAAATTTTCTTAAGTAATTTTAGGGCTTGTCCTTTTTTTGTCCAAGATGACAAAAAAGAACATTTTGATAAGAGTAAGTAGAGGTGACTGAGTACACTGGGAAAGGACTTTGAGTTCTATTATCTGCATGATAAAGAAAGCTGCAGTCAGTCAAAGTCATAACTGTTGCTGATTAACTTTATACACTCCCAATACAACAGTGGAAAGAGGAACCGCAAGACATAGGATATAATCTCCTGTCTCACTGCAAATAAAGGAAACATAACAAAGTGATTTGTTACAATAATGATAAAAAGTTACTGTACCTGGTTGTTATGTTCTTTTATATCTAACATAAGGAGGGAAGCCATCTTTTGTGCAATGACATAAGACAGGGCTCGTCTTCCTTGTGCAACTGCAATGTGGAGGCATCTGCAAAAGTTCCCAAAAAAATTGAGCTAAACCTCTTGCCAATGGGTTTACCTGTAGTACAATTAAGCCTACTCTACAAAAAAACCTTTGTACCATAATCTTGTAATCAAACACACCAGTTTATACCCAGTTTATATATTAAAACAAAGTACTAATTCCACTTACGTATCACCATCTGCATCTTTAGAGAGGAGTTGCTCAGGAGACATATTTGACAGTTTCTTTTCTTCTTGTTCTATCTGCCACTGAAAGAATGATTTTCCAATCTGAAATGGGCTTGTCTGATTGACCTCTACATGGCACGATTCCGACGGGGAAACATTTGGGGAAGGCTGTGCCACATTATGAGTTAAAAAATGATTGCAAGGAGAATCTGCAGGTAAGCTGAAGGCTGGAAGGACTGACTCGGCAGGCATCACTGGAATTTCAGGGGCGGATTCAATAAGAGACAGGTAGCTGTCTATAAAGCTGTCAAAGACATCATTGGAACAAAGGGTCTCTTGATAATCTTCGGACTGAGTGTAAGTGTTATAGTCTCCAGCACACTGTGGAGAAACATTCTGAGGGACTCCAATTTGGTACTGATCATTTGTATGTTGTGGAGAAGAGTCATTGAATGCCTGAGGAGGTGAGAAGCTCTGAGCTACTTGCTGATAATACTGTCCTTGTGTATGCATGTTCCAGTCTACTCGTACAGTGTTCAAGGACACCGGCTGGGACTCATTCTTTATGTTTATCAAACTCAGCAGGTCTAAGTTTGAGTCTCCACTCATTTCATTTTTCGTAGTATCATCCATGATTTCACCGGGGTTTGGAGTACTTGGTGGGGTCTAGGCAGAAGAGATACATATTAGTAGAGGCTAATGAAAATATGCAAGTGTCAGGGCAGAATGAGGAAATGAATTTACCAGGAAAGAACTGGACTGGTAGGTGCAGACTTTCTTTGCAGCTGGTGCTTCCAATATGAAATCATTGGCCCGTTTCTGGCTTAATATGTTCTTTAGTTCTGGGAGGAAAGAAAACATGAAACGGACAATTCTACTTATCCTGATGCTATACATGCCACTTTAACTAGCACCTCAAATAACATGACAGGGAAAGCGCCCAGTTTAGTATTGAATATATACATACCAGTGTAAGGTTCTTGGCTTCTGCATTTCTATCAGGGAAAAGAAAGCAGAATATGTTACAAGTATTCATTAGAAACATCATCTAACAATAGGGACTGTGGTTTTCTAGATGTTAATATCCAGTCTTCTCTTATTAAACACAACTGGCATTTATCTGGATGCCAATTCTATAGGAAGTAATAAAATACTGAATAATGTATCGTCTAATCACCTAGTGTACCACCAACAGGTAACCTACCTGGAAATCATCTGTCTCCTGGCCTGTCTTATTTCTCATCCGGGTAAGGAGCTCCCGCACCGAGTTCTTCACTCGAACCCCCTGACATTTTCCCTTTGGCTGACGTCCTGTCGCACTGGCTTGTCCTGCTAAAAGCACAAAAATACATGATATACAAAAACCAGTTATATGTACAGTAAAAAGTCCATACAGAATGCTGGTCTATTAATTTTTACATTAGACAGGTACATTAGGAGATTTATTGAAACAATTAACTATTGTTCTCTGTCTCCCTACATAGAGTTTGCTATTGTGTATTTGCCATGGTTCAGTAATGCTTGACGTAAACAAAAAAAACGTGAGCTTAGTGATGGTAAATGCTGCACATGCACGTGATATGTTTCACACCAGTGCCTGAATATTTAAGTCCAAGTTAATAAAAAGAAAATTTACTACACTAAGGTAATGTAGTATAATGTAATAAGTAATATAAATGAACTGTCACAATGTCATTTCTTTGTAAATAAAGCTTCAAAATTAGGAACATACTTAAAGCCAGAAATGAAAGATGAAAAGTATTATTTAAGATGGGAAAAAGCTGTTCTGTTGCAATATTTTAGAATATCAATATTGAAAAAGATAAGAATATTTGTAATATATTACAAGCTTAATCAACACAGTATATATAGTGTGGCAGGAAACTAGATTCTATACTGACAGAGGAAAAACATACAGGAAGCAATGCCTAATGCAAACCAGTTGGTCGGCATAGCTTGGGCACACCTTAGCTCCTCTCTGAAGTCAGTAAAACTGAATCCTAGCAACAAAGATTTTCAACAAGTTTAACTGTAGAAGTGCCATCTGCGTCCAACAACCAGAACAAACAGCATAACAAGAGTATAAAACTGCAATAAAAAACAACCATCACTGTGTGTTCTTATCAATAATAAGGCAGTTACTGCTGGTACTACACTACTAATACAAATGTCCTACAAGCAACCTAAATAACTAATTCCTGAACATAACTACCACACATTCATGTGCATACAGAGAGCGTCTCCCCTCTTCGCCTTACCCTTCTTAGTGCGGGGCCAGGAGGCGCTCAGGCTGCCCTCGCTGTCAGACGTAGGGGAGCAGGGGCCAGAGGAGATGGAGTGAGAAGGAGAGGTGGCAGTGTCAGAGCTGGGAGAGCCTCCATAAAAGTATCCAAGATTCAAGGGGCTGTTGATCCAATCTTGATCCAGTAACTCAGTGGAGTCCTCAATCACTCGCTCCACTATCATGACTGCAGAGAGAGTGGAGCCGGAGCTCTACCTTGATGATGTGACTACTAAACACGCAGACTGCACGTCTTCTGTATGTGGGAAATTCCCTGTCTGCATTATGTATGACAGCTATCTGGCCCCCCACCCACAACTTCCGGGTGCTAGCCAATGACATGACAGTGTCCTGGGTGCTGATTGGCTGCTGCTCACTACACAGCCAGGGGAGGGGAGATTAGGGCAGGGTTTACGGGAACAGGAGTAGAGAACATTGTGCAATGTTGCCCAGTTCTCATAGCTATATTAATGTTGGGGGAGGGAGGCAGGCATGTAGGAGCTGCTCACACAGTGGGACTTACACAGCAGGAAGTTGTCCGCACATTATAATACAGAAAACATTCAGAAAACTAAAGTATAGAATAATACAAGCATTCCAAAGAGTTGTGGTCTGCTTAAATCACTGCCACAACTACAACTCTGGGTGTAGGAAGATCAGTGAGTGTCAAGTATAGTACACTATAATCTCAATAAATACAAGCACTTATACCTGACATTGTTCACCAACCACAGGCATCAAATTCTGCTGAATTATCTAATCAGGGGTGTAGCAATAGGGGAAGCAGGGGAAGCAGCTGCTTTGGGGCCCAGACCCACAAGGGGCCCCCTCAGGAGGGAGACTAAAAGATTTTATTGTCAGGCCCCCCTCAACAGTATTATATAATGACATTATATACAGTGACACTATAGAAAGCGGCTGTCAGGCCTTGTCTGGGAGAGCTCAATCTTGACTAGCCACAAGAGTGAGGGTTGCACGTGAGTTCGGGGTTGCGAGGAAGTTTCTGAGGGGGCCCCATTCAAAAATTTGCTGTGGGGCCCAGTTAGTTGTAATTACGCCACTGTATCTAATGTCTATGGTCACTATATGTACAGGGGTTTCAGAATGTGGCCCAACACCTTCAGTCTCTAAAGTTCAGTATCATAACTGTCTGGTGGGCAATTAACTGCCTCCAAGCCAGACCACCACCAACACTAGATGTCTTACTTATAATACATACCACCCCATTTCCCTCCATGACTTCCTCCAGTGCTCACTGCAGGGTCTGCTGGGTTCTGTAGAAGAGCTATTCAGCTGCTGCAGCTCTTCTTGTACAGGTGCACTGCCACCCCACAATGCTTTCTTCAATAACATTTTTTATTTAATGACTGAATTGTACCCCTCCCCTGGGTGCCTTAGCTGGCTGCCTACTCTACGTACCCCTTATCCAGGCCCTTAAGAGGAGCGCTTAAGCTAGGCTACATGTTGAATAATTCATGCATTAACAATCTAACTCTGCCATGCTACAGCCACCCTGCATAAGGCTACTTTCCCAGCGTTCATATTTTCCAGTATTGAGATCTGTCATAGGATCTCCATACCGCAAATAAACGCTTCATTGTCAATGGGGACAAAACGTAACTGAACAGAACGGAATGCTTCAAAATGTATTCTGTTTTCATACCGCGGTTTGCTTTCCGTCCTGGGATGCAGAGCAAGACGAATCCGTCATGACCTACAATGCAAGTCAATGGGGATGGATCCCTTTTCTCTGACACAATCTGACACAATACAAAACGGATCTATCCCGCATTGACTTTCAATGGAGTTCATGACGGATCCATCTTGGCTACATTAAAGATAATACAACCGGATCCGTTCATAACAGATGCAGATGGTTGTATTATCAGTAACGGAAGTGTTTTTGCTGAGCCCTGCCGGATCCAGCAAAAATGATAGTGTGAAAGTAGCCTAAAAGCCATGGATATTTATAGTGCCTGTAGTACAACATGTCCACTGGCTTCCATAGGTGACATAGATAGCAGTATAGCATGAAGCTGGGGAGGTGCAGCTTACAAATGACTATTGCTCAGACATTCTCAGTTGGAGAAGACCTATCAATTTTCAATATGCAGTGATCTCCTCCACAGTACTAATGCCATCGCTCATCCCCATACAGTCTCTGTCAGCAGCAGATGCTGTTTACACAGGCTGATCTGCTGCTGACAAATGATGATTTTTGTGTCCGCACAAATGATCTATTACCCGATGATCGAGCATTTTGGCATCTTTACACCGCCAGATAATTGATAATGGGAAAATGATAGGCAACTAGTGTTTTAACATTTGATATGTCTGATTTTAACTTACTTTTGTGAGTATAATAAAACCTTTATATTACTGTATATAAAGATCGATGGTGCTTCACTATCTGCTCCCAATACCTTGATTTACACAGGAGGTGAGACATGCTAAGCAGGGGTCATAACTACTATAGTGGCAGACCATGCGACTGCAATGGGGCCCAGGGCAAGAGGGGGCCCAGTCTTAGTTGGGATCATCTCCTCTTCTACTGAAGGTGTAAACTTGGTCAGGACTCAACCCTTTAAAGGAACAACTTTTAGCAAATTAAGCAGTGGAAAATGGCCTAAGGGTCATAGCAGTTTAGGTAGAAACCCTTCTGTCCTGTGTGGGGGTATGGTTTGATCCTTGCTATGGGGCCGTTACTTCTCTATTTACGCCACTGAGTGTGCAAGTGGTACTGTGCTTGATCTGACTAACCAGTGTTCGGCAGCACTAAAGAGGGAAGGTGGATAAATGGTTTGGGAACCAGACTTCTCATCTTGTTTGTGGATTCAAAAAGAGAAGCGTGGTCCATATAATTTACAATGCTAATGAGCGATTATTTGGCTGATTCAGTATAAAGAGGCCTAAAGAGGCTCTGTCACCTGGTGCAAGCATACCCTACTTGGCATATAGCCAGGTAGGGCTGATAACACTAACAAAAAGCATACCTTTTTTTTCTTCTAATAGGTCTGGTTTGGCAGGAAAATCAGCTTATAAAAATATGCTGAGCAAAAGGAGCACTCGGAGGTGGGCATTCCGCGCCTGCGCACTCGCACCTATGACAGTGTGTGCGCACTTAGAGGTATACACTAGCCAAGAGGAATGGGAAAAGTCCAGTGCATCGTCATAGGTGCGAGTGCGCAGGCGTGGGATCTCAGCGCTAGACCAGTGGGTCTAGTGCTGTCAGTCAAAAGGATTGGGGGCATGATTATTACAATAAGGGCAGCAGTATAATTACATGGGCATCGCAGAAGCAGTGCTCAGAGGGCATAAGACCGCCTCTGAGTGCTCCTTTTGCTCATTAGCATATTTTTAAATGCTGATTTTCCTGCCAAACCGGACCTAATGGAAGAAAAAGAAAAGTATGCTTTTTGTCAGCGTTATCAGCCCTACCTGGCTATATGCCAAGTAGGGTATGCTTGCACCAGGTGACAGAGCCTCTTTAAGGCTAGAACAAAGATAAACAAAAGGGGGGTGGAATTTAAAACATAACTTTTACTCAGATAAATAAAAATAACTACATAGGATTTAATAAAATACCACTTGTGTAGAAGCTATAGAATGCCTACAAAATATTTCTCACATCACAATCATAAATGAATCAACCCAGGTAGAGTCTGATGTATTCTTCAGTAGATTCTGTGCAGAAGTGTCCACCAAACAAGGTCAGAGTCTAGTATTCTCCTGGTGAAAAAGCTAGGACTACTTGGAAACGTTTTGACAGAACATACTGAAAAGTATTAAAGCAAGATCGTAAGAATACATGATCCTGACATGTAACTGGGAAAACCCAGGACTGCTTTTGGTAGCCCCTAGGTGATTATGATATGAATTACATTAGGATATCACCTTATTGAGATCTTAATATCCTCTGTACTGGAGTTCTATAAATATAATGATGCTGGTTATGAGCATTTAAACCTACATGTAGCCTTAGGGTCCATTCTCATGTTTAGGATTTGAAGAGGATTCAGCAACCAAATTCTCATCATCTTCGCTAATGTTCCACTAGGTCCACCTTCTAAGCATGTGTTTGTGTGGGACTAATTCTCATGCAGATCCACAGCACATCAAGCAAACACATCCACAGCAGAAATCCAAGTGTCAACCTGAGATTTCTTCCATGGATCCTCTAGTAAATATTTATTTTACTTACTTATAGGCACTAGTGCTAAGCATTGGGCCACCATGCTGCAAATCTAAAATGTATGGACATACCATTGCAGTATTTTAATCAATGCTGCAACCATTTTGGGAGAGTGGGGGAGTAAGAGATGGAAATGACTATATTCCAGCTCTTATTGTACATCTCTGGGACCCTTTGGAAAATAAATGCAGCAACCTGACTGGTTCTTATAAGTACTTAATCCACCTTTCCCCTGCACTAGTTTTATACATACTCTCTACTATGTTTGAGTTTTGTATTTCATGCAAACTGGGTGCACATAGTTTGAGCAGAGCCTTGGGTAGAAGATGTTTTTAACAACCTTTTCATAATATAATAAAGGTAATACACTATCTATTGTGTGTTTTCAGTTACGTGTGCATTTTAAGAACTAAAGTGATTACTAGTGAATGGTTAAAAGTAGGATAGTTAATCATCTACCAGCATCAAAAATATCTACACCCATGTTTTCATAGCTGAAGTTTCAATGATGATGTATTTTTTTCACCTTCGGTCCTACTAGCTAAGATTCAGCAAAATAATGTTTAATAGAAACTGTCAGAAATCTTATACTGCATGAACCCAAAATTTTCCTTTACCATACATCCTGAAATTAAAGCAATCTGTATGTGTCCTACTTATTCATACATATAAACCACTATATGTGAACTGCTGAACTAACATTAGAGATGGTAACATTACTGTAACCAGCAGATGTAAGCAGGTTATTACCTAGAGAGTATGGGCTCCCCTTTAGATTTAGGTCTTCAGGAGCTGTAGGACTATTTTCTAGGTATTCTGCGTGCAGTGCTGTACCTCCAATAAAGGCAGACCATGTAGCTGCTATGGGACCCATGGAGGAAGGCCTGGTGTAGATAAAATCCTGGCCCTAATTACATTTAATACAATGTCTCTCCCTGTCCTCCCTGCCTTGTGCTCAGGCCCTGCCTTCTTGCTGTACACTTGCTGCTTCTCTGTACTCCTTGGGGTCCCCCCCTCCCTTACCCAGAGCATCAGTGGCTCTAGCCTCCATTCAGTCCGTCTGAGCTCTCTGTTTCTCTGCTGGGTGCTGGGCTGGCCAATCAGTATTAGCAGTAATAGCAGAGCCTCTAACGATTGGCTGGCCAAGCACCCAGCAGAGAAACTTATAGAGAATACTGAGCCTTGCACAGGACTTCATTTCTGCCAGGACAGTCCTGCCAGCAAGCACTGTCTGTGACCTGACCACAGCATCACAAGTGCAAGTGTGAGAATTTGCTCCATTGACAGCAAGTCAGTACAGTATGTCAGCAGATAGTTTCAGTAATAAATGTTCATGGGTTGGGGGAAGGAGATCTAGTAGCAGTCAGCAGTAGCAGGCACTTTTCATGGGGGGTATGGCAGTGGCAGTCTATATAATAAGCACTTGCAGTAGCAGGCACAGTCCAAAGGGGTATGGCAGTGGCACACTATAATAAGCAACAGCAGCAAGCAAAGTTTATGGGCAGTATGGCAATAGAACACTATAGAATAAGCAGCAGCAGGCACAACACATGGGGGAATATGGTGCACTATATAATAAGCAGCAGGCACAGTTCATGGGGCGATTAAGAACACTATATAACATGCAGCAGCAGGCACAGTTACTTGGGGCATATGGTACACTATTTAATAAGCACTGGTGGGTCAGTGGAGTTGCTACGTCAGATAGGGGGAAGGACCAGGGGCTGATAGTGGGAGGGGCTAGGAATCAGGGCTTAATTCAGATTCTTTTTATGCGGCCCAGTGATTTCTATGTACGCCAGTTGTTTTGATGGTGGACATAAATTGTGAAGATTACTTGTAGAAGAGCATACACTCTAGGCACAACCATCTAAGCAAAAGCTATTGAAAGACCTGTGGTCAAATGATCACGCTGAGCAGTTCCTCAAGTCACAGCAAGAGAAGAGAGAGCTGTTCCTGTTCAAGCACACATGGGCATTGTGTCCCTAAAAGATAAATGTGTGTGCAGAGCTGAAGGGGAGAGATTCTGCAATATTTTGAACAGGCCACTGAGCATCTACTGCAGAAACAAGACATAAGCAGTGCTATGTTGCACAGGAGAAGACAGAGCGTAGAAGAGTGCTGTGGATCATAAGTCGGCTTATATGGAGTGGGTATATGGAGAGACAAGAGCCAGGCATATGAAGGTTATGTCACTGCTGCAGCCAGTCATTGACAGCAGAAGCACACGTGAAACACACATCAAACCAGTTGTTGACAAGCAGGACCAGAGATTGGCAGGGGAAGTGAGGGGACCGAAGGAGCCAGATAACTATGCTTCCCTCTGCAGGTCCAAATGGGGGGGGGGGTCTGGCCCTCAAAGGTGAACCACTCCTTTAAAGTTAAATTTTCAGCTCTTCCATTAATATCTGGTCACAAAATTGTGATGGATCTGTAGCATGATTAAGCATCATGCTACTCCTGTAATTGGGTCTGTCCAGTTCCACCAAAGTCTCCACAATTTTGATAATGATACCTTTCCTACCAAAATGGAATAATCTGTGACAGACTTCCAATGAATCATCATAGTTTTTTTTAAACAGGACTTGTCTGTTTTATAGCACCACCATGAATGGTTGAATGATTTAAAAAAGAATGCAAACTGATGTCAGTTTGTCATCAATTTCTCAGTTAGTGAGTTTGTGAAGTAAAGCTATGTTCACATTAGCATCATGGCTTCCTTATTAAAATAGCTTTTGATTTGGTCTAGATAAAAAGGTGGTCTTCTCAAAGAGGTAGTCTTTTGGAAAGGTCTAGTTGTATTTATAATTAGGTACACCTATCTGATAAAAATGTAAGTTAATTCAGCACTACTATAATAACTTGAAGGGAAAAAAAACTTATAGAGGAGGGTGTTGAGGCTGGAAATGGAAAAATAAGGTAGGGGAAAATTCTCAAATAGATACACGTTGCATTAACCACAAGATATTTAAAGACCATGTTTGACGTAGCAAATGTAGTACTAGTCAAAAAATGTAATGAAGACTATGATGTCTCTAGTTGGTATCTTCATACCTACACATATCGTTTAGTGTTCTATTTTATCTCTGAAAGTTGTCACTATTGCGGCATATATGCTCATGCACAGATCAGTGACCTACTTAAGTAATTTATTCTCAGAGTTGCTTAGATATTGCAGTAGGACGAGTTACAACATGTTGCATAACAATCTGTGGTTCTATGTAGCCTATGAGCGTGTTTGCCATGTTTATGAGGAAGTACCGTACTCATAGAAGCAGAAAGATGAGAAAATGTTTTGATCAGCAGCATACCTAGGATCATAATATCATTAATCTTGAAAAAGAATCTTTAAAGATGAAATCTATAGCAACCATATATGATAAATATTTCTTAAAAGTATGTGAAATGAAGCCTCTGCCTCATATTTGCTTATGTCTACCTCACTCTCAATACATACTGTACTATTTTCTGTTATCTCCATAGTGGACCAGTCATAGTGGACCAGTCATCTAGATGTCTAGAATACTAGTCAATAAAAAGGAAAATGACAGAGTACAAAATAATTTCAATTTTAACAAAATGCAAAAAACAATGTTATATTGAATTGTTGGTGCAAAATCTTTTAAATATGAGGGAGAACCCCTAAAATTATTTTGCCATCCAGAGGAACAACCCCTATCACACACATGCTGAACCACATGGCATGGATAACACACACTGTATACGTCTCATATTCCCTCCAGTACCTCTTTATAACATGACATTCAGCAGGGGTTACCACAATGTGTATTGTACTTCTCCCATTATGATCAGAGATAATTCAGCTTCTGACATGTGACGCCGTGTGGTGACATCAGAGATACCGTACCTGCAGAGTCAATGTCATCACACAAATTCCAACACAAATCTATTGTATGTGCTAGTCAGATGCTGCATTGTGACATCAAGTGTCACTTGTATAGTGCATCTTCATATCTAAATAGCACACAAGTGTAAGATATATATTATTGTCTCAGCATGCCCGATTGTATATATAAAGGTCACCAACAGTATTCATACATCCTCACATCTTGTTAGCACTGGGTGCAAGAAATATATCATTGTCAGACCTGTGTATATAGAGGCCCTACCCTTGGTATTACCATTGGGAAGACGTTGAGATGGGGAGAAAAATTTAAGACATAGAAAAAGGAAAAGTTTTTATGAAAGGAGAGCACATTTTAACCTGCCAGGGGCTTTGGGGGAAACATATGTGCAAATAGAATCCCTGTCAAATGACCAGATGTTATTGGTTAGTTTGGTAATGCAGGCTTAGTCTCAGAAAAAAATTGTTTTAAACCCATAGATACACCTAATTGTTCCACAGAGTATTTGAGAACAAATCCAAATCTACATCTTAAATAAAACATGCAACTTCAGTTGTTTATTGAGTTCTTTCCGACTCTTCATTTGTAACTTGACAAACCAAAAATTTTTACAGGATTAGACTACTTTCACACTAGCATTAGTGAGATCCGGTAGGTCTTTCCGACATGGAATAGCCTGCCAGGTCTCTCTGGATCCAGCATTGCTGGGAACTACATGATTGCCATCTGGCCCTATTAACTATAATGAGGATCAGCAGAGATCCGACTGCAACCTGGCAAATACACAAGGAATTGGCTGGAGTAAAACTGTTGTGCATGAAATTAGCCTTAGGGTGCATTCACACGACCGTAGTTTTGGGTCCGCATCCGTTCCGCAATTTTGCGGAACGGGTGCGGACCCATTCATTTCAATGGAGCCGCAAAAGATGTGGACGGCACACAATGTGCTGTCCGCATCCGTAGGTCCGATCCGCGGCCCCGCAAAAAATATAGAGCATGTCCTATTCTTGTCCGCAATCGCGGACAAGAATAGGCAGTTCTATCATAGGGCCTGCTACATTCACACAGCCGGTATCCGTGTTTTGCGGATCCGCAATTTGCGGACCGCAAAACACATACGGTCGTGTGAATGTAGCCTTAGGCTATTCCAGTTGCATTTCCTTATCACCAGGGTGTACACCTTCCCGTGCAATTAGTGTCAGGGCTCTCACATCCCATCCATGTTTCTCATGTATATGTCAGGTGATAGGGGTGTAATCTGTATAGGGAGACACACTGAGCAGGTGCCACATCTAAAGAATCCTTCAATCTTTCAGTCTTCTTTGTTAGTGGTATGAAATGGGTGTGAATCAGTCTTGTACCTATTCTTTTCATTTCTTGAAGGTATAAAGGGAAGGGGCCAGATGTAATCACACAACATATATCAGCATGTCCCAATATTAAGCAACTAGCTGTCTGACAACTAATGGTTGTTAGTAGATGTGACTTTTTCAAAATGGTGGTATCCAGTGTACTGTTGTTACTTTTTAGTGATCCAAACATCTAGGAAGGTCAAACTGTAAATTATGTAAATCTGAGGCCAAATGCATGTATGTACCCAGTCAGGGCAGTTTCTAGGGAATGTTAACAAAAGGGCGAACATTAAAAAAGCGCCCCCCCCCCCAATCAAATAACACTGACTTATGCACAGCCCCCCGCCACCCTGCACACTATGCTACAGGGGTATAACTACCAGCAGGGCCGATTCTAGCTTTTCATGAAATGGTTTTCTCTTTTTTGTTCACCTGCTCATTTGCAGTGGTGATCAGGTAAACAGAGCAGAGAAAGCAGCACTCGTACAGGGACATACAGCTCCACATATGTACCTCTTACATCTAGTGACGTCTTCTGTGATGTAGATGTTCTCTTTCCTCATCTTCTCCTGTCAGACCAGACCGCCATGATGATTTCTTTCAGCCATCTCTTCTCTCTGCAGAGTTTGACAAACAGACATTTTAGTTACCTACTTTTCAATCATCCTCCTCACTTTCTGAACATTCCATTTTGCCACCTCTAATACTGTGCCCACTGTGCCCCCCAAAACTATACTGTAGAAACAGTCCCCTGGAATATACTGGTACCGCACAGATAATGTGCCAGTACAAAAAATACCCCCTTACTGTTCAGATCAGACCCATATCAAACCTCAGATGAGACCCCCATCTCAGACCAGACCTTCATTAGACGTCTGTCAGACCCCATATCAGACCTCAGATCAGACCCCTATAAGACCTTCATGTCAGAACCCCCACCATCTCAGACCAACCCCCCCATGTATAAAACCTCAGACCAGACCCCCATCAGACCTCAGATCCCCCTTATCAGCCCTTCAGACCCCATTATCAGACCTCAGACCCCTTTTATCAGACCTCAGACCCCCCTTATCAGCTTTTCAGACCCCCTTATCAGACCTTAGACCCCCCTTATCAGCCCTTCAGACCCACTTATCAGCCCTTTAGACCCCATTATCACACCTCAGACCCCCCTTATCACACCTCAGACCCCCCTTATCAGCCCTTCAGACCCCATTATCAGACCTCAGACCCCTTTTATCAGCCCTCAGACCCTTTTTTATCAGACCTCAGACCCCCCTTATCAGCTTTTCAGACCCCCTTATCAGACCTTAGACCCCCTTATCAGACCTCAGACCCCCTTATCAGCCCTTCAGACCCCATTATCAGACCTCAGACCCCCCTTATCAGCTTTTCAGACCCCATTATCAGACCTCAGACCCCCTTATCAGCCCTTCAGACCCCCCCTTATCAGCCCTTCAGACCCCCCTTATCAGACTCCCTTATCAGACCCCCTTATCAGACCCCCTTATCACACCTCAGACCCCCCTTATCACACCTCAGACCCCCCTTATCAGTCCTCAGACCCCCCTTATCAGACCCCCTTATCAGACCCCCTTATCGGCCTTTCAGACTCCCTTATCAGACCCCCTTATCAGACCCCCTTATCAGCCTTTCAGACCCCCTTATCAGACCTCAGATCAGACCTTCAGACCCCCCTATCGGCCCTTCAGACCCCCTTATTAGCCATTCAGACCCCCTTATTAGCCATCCAGACCCCCTTATCAGACCTCAGATCAGACTTAAAAAAATAATTTAACTTACCTCTTCTTCTCAGCCGCTCCTCTCCTCTTCCGGTGGTCTCCTGTTGTCTCCTCTTCACAGGGCCCGCGCTGCAGTCACCTGACCTTCTGCAGCGTCAGGTCAGAGAGCGCTCTGTACGTCCTGAAGCTGCAGGCAGCCAGGACACAGCAGCGCAGACCTGTGAGCCGGAGGATCCGGAGTTGGTAAGTAACCCAGCGCAGCTCAGCCTGTATGAAGATATAAGGCAGCACAGCGCCCCCCTCTTCTTCCCAGACACCTGCGCCCCGTGCGGTCGCACCCCTCGCCCGCCTATAGAAACGGGCCTGTACCCAGTCTTTATAAAGCTGGCAAATTCCTCCTTTGATCTGCTTAAGACAAGAAAGACATCATCTATGTACCTTGTCCAGAGCAGTATCATTGTCAGGGACTCAATATTTTATTCAGAGAAGATGATCCTCTCTTTCCACTAGTCGAGCTACGATAATTAGCATAGGTAGGGATATAGAAGCACCCTATAGCTGTGCCCCTGAACTGGTAGTAGATCCACCCATCCAACATGAAACAGACATCAATATAAACTCCACTAATTGACATACAAATTCATTAGGTGTCCAAAAACGAAGCACAAAAAGCAAGCCATCACCTTTAGTCCCCATACATGTGATACTGAAGAGTAGAGAAGCTTCTATGTCAATGTGTCAGTGTGTCTAGGGTCAATTTGTCAAGCATGAGATGGAAGTGTCTCAACAAACACTTTCAAGATCCAAGTAAATCCTCAGATTCTGGGTCACATTATTGATTCTCGATACAATTGGCCTGGCCTTTAGGAAACTTCTTGACTGTTTATTGGATTTAGCTCTATTTTGCTCCCTTGTACTTGTTCTACTTTGTTTCTGATCTGGCTAGCTGACCACTCTACTGTCCTTGATTACTGCATATGTTCCTTCACCTACCATGTACCTTTCTGATACTCTGTTAGATGGCGACTACTCTACAAATGGAACCTGGGATCTAACTGCAGCCAAGTCCAGCCTGCCCTGCGGTGGACTCTGATGAAGACATGTGGAAGCTTTTAAACTCTTCTAGAGTGGCCTGCACAAAGTCTCACTACAGAAACCTTTTTAGTAGATATATACGTTACAATATATGGAATTAATGGAACTCGTTGTAACCTTGAAGATTGGAACAGAGCTCATCTTTGTGAAGTGCTACTGGTCTTCAATGACATAGCAAATGAGCAATATAATGTAACATAAAGCCTGTCATCAATGATTGTGATCCAACATGCATTTTGCATATCTGCTTCATTAGAGAGTTAAAAACATCTCTTTAGAGCAGTTTTCTGAGATTTTGATACTGATGATGTAATTCAGGAAGTGGGCCATTCAAACAAGCATTAAAGAGGTTTTCTGAGATTTTGATACTGATAACCTATCCTCATGATAGGTCATCAGTATCTGATCGATGGGGCCGTGGAGCGCACAGTAGCATTGCTGCCTTCTGAAAACAGCTGATCGGCAGGGGTCCCAGGAGCCAGGCCCCCACCGATCAGATATTGATGACCTATCCTGAGGATAGGTTATCAGTATCAAAATCTCAGAAAACCTCTTTAATGCTTGTTTGAATGGCCCACTTCCTGAATTATGTGAATTATATGTGCTCAATCTCATTGAATTGCATCTGCCAGAAGACACATGCCATCCCAGTGCACCACATTGAGTGAGCATGCCCAAAGTCCTGATGCATCACATTCACAACGCCTATTGGACATGAACAGACCACCTTCTGATGTTGGCATCACACAGCAGTAATCCACACACAGATAAACAGTACTTTCTATTGAACAGGAGTATGTGGATGGTGTAAATTTTGCAATGTATTGCAGCATTTTTCTGTATTACTAAGTACTATAGTCATAGCGTTAGAAGTAAATGGTTGGCAGCAGTCTAGAAATGACTGTGTCACTAAACTAGTTTGACTAGTTTTCACATGGAACAAGCCAGATAAACCTGACATTTACTCTGGCGTATGTACACAAGGTGAAGTAGAAGTAATGAAAGCACTGCAATATGATATTATCTGTTTGTATACTGTACAAACATTGATGCCATCAGAAACATTGTAATATACATGGGCATGTATGAGATCGTTAGTGAGTAGACAACTCCATATTATACGAATGGATCTATTAACGAGGAGCGATCTTTTTTGGGTGGTGAAAGATCACGATGGACGTCTTTGAATCGTTCATATTTATTACATCACACAATTCTCGTTAATTTTCACTCGCAAGCATGAGAATCTGTACAATATTTGCTCTGTGTAATATGGCCTTTACAGAAGATGGATGGACAGACAGACACACATACAGATAAAACTAAATTGCCAAATTAATGTGTACACCTTTATGCCCACAACACTGCCCACTGTTGGAGGGCAGAAGAGAGCCAGTGAGTCTGGCCTGTTGGAATAGCGGCAGTAGCAGCAGGGTAAGCAGAAGGGCGTCCATGCCTGCCCAGAGGAGTGGGATGGCGGCAGGAGCTGGCTGCCGATATAACAATAATGATCAATATTTCATCTTGTTTTACAGGAAACATAGTAAAATATAGTAACATAATTTGTAAGGCTTAAAAAAGAAATATGCCCACCCAGTTTAGCCTGTTACCCTGTAAGTTGATCCAGAGGAAGATTAAAAAAAAACTGTGAGGTAGAAGCCAATTTTCCTCATTTATAACTCCCCTCTATAGTTAAGTTTCATGTCCAGTAAAATTCCTAGGCCCTTTTCCATGTCAGTGTTACCCAATGTTTTACCATTTAGTATGTACTGGTGACTTGTATTATTCCTTCCTATGTGTATAATCTTACATTTGTCAGTGTTAAACCTCATCTGCCACTTCTCTGCCCAAGCCTCCAATCTATCCAGATCCATCTATAGCAGTATACTGTGCTCTTCCGTGTTAATTACTTTACTTAGTTTAGTGTCATCTGCAAAAATTGTTATATTACTGTGCAAGCCTTCTACAAAGTCATTAATAAATATATTGAAGCGAATAGGGCCCAATACTGAACCCTGTGGTACACCACTAGAACTTACTTCCTCATAGAAACTGATTAAATTAGTTTGACATGACCGATCCCTCATGAAGCCATGCTGATACGGTGTTATTTGCATAATTTTGTTGAGATACTCCAAGATAGCATCTCTTAGGCTACTTTCACACTAGCCTTAGTACGGATCCGGCGGGTGAAGGGACCCGCCGGATCGGTACTGAATAATACAACCTTGTGGATCCATAATTCCGGATCCGGTTGTATTATCTTTAGCATCTTTTAAACGGATCCGGAATAACCTCTATTGAAAGTCAATGGAGGACAGATCCATTTACAAGTGTGTCCACACCAAACGGATCCGTCCCCATTGACTTGCATTGGGGGTCATTCCGGATCCGTTTAGGTGCGGATAACTAGTACGGAGAGCAAACCGCAGCATGTTGCGGTTTGCCCTCCGGTCTGAAGACTGAACAAAATGCTTTCATGAGCATTCAGTTGTCTTCAGTTCAGTTTTGTCCCCATTGACAATGAAACTGTAAAAAAAAAATGTATGTTTTAATCTGATAACACTTTGGCATTTCATAGAAAACATAAAAACAGAAGAATGAAGAAAAAGATCATGTCTTTCCTAAGTATAACTGTTATTTCGGTTTAAAAGGAGTCTTTCACCTGTTTTCCACTAATATAACTAAGAGCACTGCCCCACAGAAGATTGCACACACATCCCAGACATACCTGTGTGCACTTTGTGTCTGTATTACATGTGCAGGAAAAGCCCTTTTATTCTGCAGGAAAACAGCTCCCAAGTGCCCAGCTCTGCTGCTGCAAGGGCCCAAAGCAAACCAGACTGAAGAGGGGAGGGCTGCTTTAGCTGCTCATATCTTGGGATTGGTAGCTAGCAGATAGAAAAATGGTTCTGACCTTTTTTGAAAGCTGACATTCCAAATGCTTTCAAATTATACCAAAATCACAGCATTATATCCAGTATATCAGAAGATATAGCTGTTAGAAATCAAGTCAGGAGTGAAAGCTGTTTTTAGTTTCACTTTCAGCTGGGCACTTGGGAGTTGTTTTCCTGCAGAATAAAAGTGCTTTTCCTGGACATGTAATACAGACACACAGTGCACACAGGTATGTCTGGGATGTGTTTGCAATCTTCTGTGGGGCACTGCTGTTAGTTATATAGGTGAAAAACAGGTGAAAGACTCCCTTTAAAGAGTCTTGCTAAGGAGAGTTTATCTTCAGTCTTCAAAGTTTCACTGAGCACTAAAGATGCCTGCGTGTAACAAGTCAGATAGGCAGGGTGAAGGACAGTGATAGTTAGGTCCCATGTCCATAGTCAGGGATTGGGGTAGTGACAAGAGGCGACTGGAAGCTTCTGCATGTTACAGACAGGCATCTTCTGCAGAATGAAGACCGAAGACAGGGTCTCCTAAACATTGTCTTGCTAAGAAGACTCTTTACACCCTGTTTTCTAGTAGAAAGAAACATCTTTGCCTAATAAAGTCCATTATACAAACGTTTAACATCCCTGTCCCTACACTGTATTGAAAATAAAAAATACATTTTTCTCTTAGGATAGATATATATTTCAGTGTAAATTCACTAAGTGTTGATTTACCAACCACAGCTGCTTGAAGTTTGTTTCAAACATTTCCTACTCTTTCAGTAAAATATTTTCTGACAATGCTTCTGATCTTCCTCCTGAACGCTGGGACTAGACATCAGAACTGAACTGTCTCCCAATACTCAGATAACCCCAGGACTTACTAGAAGGCGGAACTGTGTAACAGCCAGACAGACGTCAGAGTAGTAATGAGCAGTAGGTATCAAAACACTAGCAGGTAAGAAGAAAGCAGTAAACTATAAACTCACCAACGGATAACTGGAACAGGATAGTGATGGTAATCAGATGATGGATCACAAGGATGGTGATGATGCCGGTCATGAAGCTGATAATAATAAATAATATTAACAAGCAGCTGACCCCAACTAACTTTCTCTTAAGGCTTTCCAATCATGAAGTCCTTAAAAAACAAGCTTGGCCTGCATCAAGATGATCAGCTAACTCATAGTAATGGATTAGCTGTGACACAGTTGCATAGTAACTGCTTCGAACACACTAATAGACAGGAGAATCTAACACAACAGAAGTTAACCTGCTGGTTGTAACACCACCCCTCCCCCCATCTAATTTCAGATTGTATCCCCTTGTTCTTGTGTTTAGTGTCTTATTAACATCACTTTCCTCCTAGACCTTATTTAAAACTTTCATATATTTGGAAGGTTTTAGGAATGTTGCCCATTTGCAAAACAAAGAGAATAGAACAACAAAACAAACATAACATAATCTGTTTATGTATCTTTGTTATTTGATTTTGTTTCGTCAGATACCACAATTGCAGACCACAGAACAGTGCATTGTTCTGACAGGCTGTAGCCATGGCCCCCTCCCCCCTTTGCTTTTGCTCCTCTGATGCTAGTGCACTAGCGCCAGTTAGTTTAGGAGGAGGGGTCTGGAATTAGTCTGGATAATTTTTGTCTACACAGTGAGAATGGCCATTTTGTTAGAATTAATCTCCTAACCAATAGTATAAAAAATAAACATGGTAACAGTGTCAGCCATAGTACTAATAGTACCAGCTGTATTATATACACAGTAACACCTATACAACATGAACTGAATATCTAATCTTCCCAGTTATTCTGTGATAATTCCTCCCTACACTGCATAATTTTGCAGATTTGCCTTTCAGCAGCTTTGGAAAGTTGGGTAGCATATGGAGGTATGCTGGAGACCTAACAATGAATATACTATATACTCACAATTGTCCTGATATGACATGTATGAATATAGTGAATACAGAATGTATGTACCAAGCGTGCAATCTCTGCAAAGGTTGTTACCCAGCCTTTCCAGATTGCTGAATTCCAATTTGCCTAGTTATGCACTGATAAATCCCTTCATATAGCTAGACCAACTTGCCCTTCATGGTCCTGGAAAATCTGGGTGACAAGACTATAGAGCTGCATTGGTGACAAGTTTTGGTACCATATGATAGATTCACATAAAGTGTCAGGGCAGCATTGTGTATATTTTATATAACTAATTTGCCCCCTATCACCGTCCCACAGAGATTGTTACCCAGCTTTCTCAGAAGGCAGAATGCAAGATCAGCCTGTTTATGAATTGGTAAACATCAATTATTGTAGAATACCTAGCTGGATTTGCAAACCAGGAGCCTGGAAAAGCAGAGTAAGATCAGTGACAACCCTCCTTCCCCATAATGTAGCATAGCTAGACAGATTTGTCATTCAGGGTCCTGGGAAGGCTGGGTAACACATTATATGGACCTGCAAAATACTATGTACTTGGGTGTGCTGACTGACCCACTTTTTCTTTGTAGTTTGTACTGGAGGTGTGGCTACTCCATTTAGTCGTGCACTCCTGACCAGCCTGTCTGTCCCATAGGCTGATTTTAATTAGTGTAAGTATAAAGCTGTAGCCTGCTCTCCCTGCACTCACTGGAAGCCTTTTGGCACCAGGAGAGGTATAGAGTGGACTCTCATTGCATTCAGTGGTAGCCATCTGGCACCAGGTGAGGTATAGAGTGGGCTCAGCATGCATGTTGGTACCTGCACTCCCTGAATTTTATGGTGGCTGCAAGGCACATAACAGGTAGCATTTAGTGTTAGGTCCCGTCTTACAGAGATCGCCTTGACGTTTGGCAGACGGGCCCAAATAATTTTGTACAAAATATATTTGCTAAGAATCTCAAATTTACTAAACAAGCGTAGCATTAGCACCAGAATATTTACTATTACTATGGCATTTTTGTACTTTATTTGGTTTGCAGAGTGCTGTTGCATTGTATGTATTTTTTTTCCTTTGTGTATTTAGCCATGGCAGCGTGCACCTGCACACTTGGATGTGCTGACTGACCCCTTTTTCTTTGCTGCAAAATACTATGTCTACCTAAATAAATCCCCCTCCTCCTCACTTTAACCAATTTTAACCCACAATAGTGCATATACATATCTGGTACCTTGCTGGCGTCCCTGAGCATCACATACAGTAGCCTCATATTACATGGCATAACAGTGACATAGCTGCGTCACATTCCAACAGCTCAACTGCAGTCAAAATTGAAGTGTAATTGCAACTGCTCCATGCCATTCAAGTGAATGGGATGGACCATCCATAATTACTGTACACTGCATGGTGCTGCTATGTCAATGGTGTGCAGGTAAACAGTGATGAGAACGCAAGGCTCATATGAGCGCTGCAGTCTCTTCAAACAGATGATCAGTGGAGGAGCCGGGAGTTGGACCCCCATTGATCTGCTATTGATGACCTATCCTGAGGATAGGTCATCAATATGGGAAACTGGACAACCCCTTTTTAATGTTCAGTTCTGTAAATTTTGGTAAAAGATGAATTATGATCTGGTTTTGTTTTTCACTAGACCCTCTTTTATAGTCAAGGAAAAATCATATTGTGACATTCTAAAGAACTGTGCATTTTCAACTTTTTCTTTTAGGAAGACCCTTTCATCTTTTAGTGAGGCAATGCTCCCCTACACAAACCAAGTGGCATAAAAATGGTTTGTTGAGTTGGTGTGAATTAACCTTGTTTGTGAATAGGAATGCTGACTTTATCACTAACATTGTTATTTACTTACGTATTTATTATTAAAGCACCATTTATTCCATGCCGCTGTACATATTGACATCTGTGCGCTACCTTAATAGAGCTGAATGAAAGTGAGTCCATAATCATAAGCCTACACCCAGTGGAAAGCCTTCCTGAAACAGTAAAGGCTATCATACCAGAGAAGACCATCTTCATATTAAACTAAGTACTGGTAGCTTTGGAATTATGCATTTAATAAGCATATATGGATGTCCAGGAGTTCACATGCGCTGTGGATTGAATATGTCAACAAATGTCTTATGCCCATATAAACTGGAAAAAGCTAAATGAATTGAATTTTACAATAACTTCAAATATGTTCACATTTACAAGAACATCCTCACTGTAATAACGAATACTTTACAGCAAATAAAAGAGATCAGTACTATGTGTATTATATAGCTATTTGTATCACTATTTGGTAACAAAGGTAAAAGGCAGTGCCGAGCAAACAATTCATGGATCATTTATTAAGTTCACAACTCTTGGCCTGGGCTTGGCAATGTCCTGGCACAAAGTACTTGCACACTTCTGTTTTGGTGTTATAAATCATTACCAGGGAGGGAAGCAGCTTTGTTAAAGAGGTTCTCCTGGAATTAAGAAAATGAAAATACTTAAATATTAAACTATTCTAAATATATTCCCAAATACCTTTCATAAGTTATAATGGCTTGTTTTGTCTGGGGAGCAATCATCACCGGAAATTAAATGGCCGCTGTCCTATAAGTACACACAAAACCTGTCCTAATCACACAGGAGGACAAGTTACTTCACAACACTGAGGTAAAGAGCTGCCTCATCCTCCTCTCTGCTCTGCTGGTCAGGGATTATGATACCAAATACAGATAATAAGATCTTTAGCTGAATCTCGGTAGGAATGGAGTTCATGAGCAGATGTGGGTAATGAGAAGCAGCTCTTGTATGCAGTCTCCATTCCATTACCACAGCCCCACATTATCACAGTCTGTCCTGTCTGTCCTCTGTACTTCATGTCTCCTCATCAACTCCATTCATACAGAGGTTCAGCTGAAAAGCTTATCATCTGTATTCAGGATCAAAATCCGTGACAAGCAGAGCAGAGAAGAGGATAAGGCAGCTCTTTACTTCAGTGTTGTGAAGTAACTTGTCCTGCTGTGTGATTAGGACACATTCTGTGTACAATAATAGGACAGCTGCCATTTTATTTCTCCTAATCATTGCTTCCCAGACAAAACGGGCCGTTATGACTAATGAAAGGTATTTGGGAATAAATTTATAATACAGTGATATTTAAGTATTTTCATTTTCTTAATTCCTGGAGAACCCCTTTAATACATTGCCGCTCTTTCACTTTGCAGGAACTCAGTTAATGTATAATGCCGATTGTGAAGAGGGAAAACATTTCACTGGACAATCTCTACCCTTTTAGGACATATGACCTTATCAAGGGGATTCCCTTGTCAGGACATAAGTCTCTGTACAGAGGGTCTATAATTTTAGTGAACTCGAGGGGGTTATTTACTATGAAACCAAAAGTTGCAAACCCACTGTTTGAGGCTTTTTGAAGGCCAATTCACCTAAATTTTGGCACAAGTGGTGTTTCTACACTACCCTCAACACTTTCTGAAAAGCAGAAGTGTCAAGAGTGGGGTATTTTTCTTTATAAGCTGTCCTTTTGGACTTATGAATACACATTTTTTGATTCTACTGTCCAATATCTTTGGGCAGTATGAATGGAAAGAACTCAGAAATAGGTTGATGTTCTTGGCTGAGGCCATCTAACCTCCTGAGGATATCCAGTTTGAATGAAATTTGGTTTTGGGGTGTGTCCCCCATAACTGGACGACACACCCCATCCAATAACATGAGTGGATACGCACCTTTAACTAGTGGTAATGTTCCCCCGAAGTACAACTCTTTGGGGTAGCACACCCCTTTGTGTGGTGCGGGTTGACATTGGTTAACTTGAATGGAGGCGGGGCCCATTCTCATTTGTGAGGGGCGATTTGTTTGGACCAATATCCCAAAAATGTGTTTAACTATATTTTAGCTGGATAATACTTTAAATAATAAATTGCTGAATTTTTCACTTCTTGAGATAGGGGTGTGATTGGTCTTGTAGTTATGATTAACCTTTGTGTTTTACCATTGAGCCGATACTGGTGAATTTCCTGGTAATAATTTCCATTGGGGTCTTGTGTTTGAGACCCCTATACCCTCTAAAAGCTTTGTCCTGTGATAAGTCATTGATTTAAATAAGGTATGGCATGCTAGGGAGCGAGATAACACTGTAATATGGTCTTGCTGGATGCCCTGACCCGTCTGCGCATGCGCGCCTGGGTGGAAGAAGATGCGAGTGTGAGGAGCGCTTCGACGGCCGGGTGGCGCATGCGCAGTAGAATCCACGGCATGCCGGGCCTGTGAAGCCCGGGAGCACGTGGATGCCACTCAGTAGCACTGCAAATGGATTATGGGTAATGGCGTGTCTTTGCCCCAACCTGAGAGTGGATGATCAGCCCGCAGGAGAGCCCTAAATTCTTCTTTTACAGGTACAATGTACTTATATAGATTTGTTGGTCTATACACTTGACACACTGGCTCACGTTATATGTTGGTGGATTTTTGATCATTGGTCTGTGATTTAGATAATACTATGTGTATGTGATTCAGGCAATGACATGAATATTTAAATTTCTATTATGTAAATTATTGATGCAGTCATGTGACACTGGGGGAAGGTATTTATATTTTGGGTTTAGACACCCCACTTTATCCTTGAAAAAGACCAGTTTGGGTCGAAACGTCGCACTGAGTGGTGATTAAAGAAGAATTGCTTCAAAGACCTGGGAGTGCTGTGGTTTCCTTTTCTGATAAGAGTGAGGTGAGGGTATGTTGTGAGCAGGGCCATCTGCCCCACCATATTCACTATCATTTTCACCCATTTTCAATCAAGGTGCATGGACTGCCAGAGGATGCGCCTGTGTCACGTCTTAAATGAAGTGCATCCTCTGGCAGTGTTGGGGTCATCAAAGACCAGCATAAGACGTCAGTTTTCGATAAATGACCCCGAAAGTGTCTTTGTCACCCATATGATTGGTCTTCACTTCACAATATGGGCTGCATACACATGATACACAGCCAAAAGCTATCTCTGCTCATCCCATGTTTCGTTCAACAAGGAGATCTTATGGGTGTATTTGCTGGCAGATGATCACTAATGAGCATTCCAGTGAACACTCATTAGTGATCATCTGGCAGTCTAATACTGCCTCCAAATGCCTGATGCCAGTTCAACGGGCAATTGCGATTTTTAAGCATGCTGTCTAGTAGCGATCTGCTGCCGGCACACCGATGCCCTGCATATAGAGATCACTCCTCCCCATGCTGCGGAGGACATCGCTGCATCTAATAGAAGCCGTCTCCTCTGCTGGGAGAGAATGCTATCCTCCCGACAATCGTCTGCAGCTTTGGGATGTCTCCAGTGAGAACAGGTAATTAGCAATCTCAACCCCTTAGGTGGTGGTGCCCATGCAGTGGTGCAACTAATAGCATAGGGACCCACTTGAAAAAGGTTGCTGTGAAGTTGCCAAGAGGGACTATACAGTTTGATCTACATGTATAATAAGAACCTCAGGGTCATTTACTGAAATTTTACTCAGCAGCAATAGAACATAAGATTTGGATGTGCAGTCCTAGCCTTTTTTTTTTCTACATTTTGGTGAATTCAAATATTCATATATAACTTTGGCGGATCCACTGCCAGCGCAGGGGTTATTAAGACCGGCGTCTAAAACACCAGTCTTAATAAATGACCCCCTAAATGTTTCAAGTTGAATATTTCAGGAAAATAAAATTTGTCATGTAGAAAGAATGCAGGAAACAGAGCAAAAGTCAATAATTTATTCTAGTGAATTTGTAACTACACAGTTTTTAGGCTGGGTTCACACAGGACAAAAAAATGCTTTTGCTAGGTTATATAAATCTATTAGGACTCGGAGAACTGAGTCACAATTTCAGACACTAAATATATAAAGGAAGCAAGTCCAATTCACATACCAAAGTCACTCCAGTCTATAAGGTGGTAAAATAGCTCCAACAGAAGCACATAGGGGGTCATTTATTAAGACCGGCGTTTTAGATGCTGGTCTTAATAAGTCCCTGCGATGGCAGTGGATCCGCTGAAGTTATAAAGGCCTCTACATAACTTCGACATATCCAGCGTCGGTCTAAATGTAAGCCAGCTTCCTTGCTAACCTTAACCCTCTGGCCCATCACCTTCCCCTCCCACTTTTTTAGACCGGGCGTGAGCACAGAAAAGTTGCAGGTTGAAGCACAAATAACCTTTGTGCTGCAATCGGATCCAGAAATATGTCTAATAGAGTATTTCTGAATACTAAATGACCACCATAATCTGTAGTTCCAATAAGCAGCGTACTTGTAATTCCACAACACTAAAACTGGCATAAACTGCCATTGTAATGAGTTCCTTTTCAATGTCTTTCCATACTGTTAATCCACCTCCAACACCACTTTGCTTCATAGAGGGATCCAGCGCTCAATCCTAACCCAGCTAATTGGAAGAGATAAGAGACAAGTGGTGCATGAAATCTTCTAAAACCACTACCCTTCTTTATTTAATCTATTTACAAGATTTAGGAAAAAAACATGTTAAAGTCCAGATACAGTCCTGCTAGCACCCAAATGGTTTTGCCACCAAGGCTTTTTCAGGAGTTCATAAACTAGGACTCCATTACATATTTTATACAGTCTCCAGTCCATATTTTCAAACATTCTAGAAACCCAATAAAGATGAAAGCATATTTTATTTAAAAAAAAAAAAAAAAACACCTTCATATAGAACAATTAATATCTATCTCTAAAAGCCAACTATTAGGTGTAATGGGTTTCAATTTTGATCACGGCATCTGAGGAGGCTTTCCCCGGGAGCGCTGTGGCCCAAACAGCTTCCCAACGTGGAGATCAAGGAAGCTATTAGTTCTCTGTGGTAGACTTGAGCCTTAGTAAGGCTCACCTTTACAACACCAATACATTCCTATGGAGCCCTTTCTCCCATAGACTGCAATGAACACCATAACGGGAATAAAATCTAAATGGCTAATTTGACATTTTTTGTCATATCACCTCCCCAAAATATTGAATAAAAAGTAATCAAAAAAGTATACACACCCCAAAACAGAACCATAGATGTAACTGTAAAAAAAGTTATGGGGGTCAGAATATAGTGAAGAAAAGAAAAAAAAATATTCCAAAGATTTTTTTCCGTATAATCATACTGACCCAGATAATGAAGGCAACGTGGTCAGTTTTACTGCATAGGGAATATCATTAAAGCAAAACCCATAAAACTGGCAGAATTGCGGTCTTTTTCCATTTCTACCCTATTTGGAATTTCTTTCCAACTTCCTACTACATTGTATGCAATATTAAATATTTCCATTAGAAAGTACTACTTGACCTGCAACTAAAATGGTAATGAGGATGTGAAAAATAAAAAAGTTATGGCTCTATGAAGGCAGGGAGTAAAAAAAGGGAAAATCAACCGGTCGGGAAAGGATTAAATAAATAAATATATATATGCAGTCTCTTTTTGTGGCAACATGCAAATTAAATCTTCGCCTTTCCAGTTCTGTTCAACTTAGGATCCTGCTTATGTATTATTTTTCAAATGGGCTTATACACTATGGGACATTATCCCTTTTCTAATGTTTCTCACATGTTCACCAATGTGAGTTTTTACATTTCTACCTGTCCTATACACATACCGTTTGTATGCCAGTTAATGGGAACAGTGGGGATCAAGAGAACGTCTGGAAGACCAAGGAAAATTGCAGAGACAGCTGCTCAGAGAATTGCTAATAAGGCAAATCAGAACCAATGCCTGACTGTAAAAGACCTTTAGGAAGATTTATCAGACAACTAAACAAGCCTGATGCATTTCGAAAACAAGTCCTGTGGACTGATATGAGTTTCAAATACAACTCTTTGGACAAAGTGAGGAATATGATGTTTGGAATAAAAAGGGCATAGAATTTCAGGAAAAGTACACCTCTCCAATCATTAAAGGCTATTTAAACCTTTGGAGGCAATTTTATGTTTATGATTCCTTTTTTCTCATCTTTGGCTAAAAATCATATTTTCAATTGACCTTTATTTTAAATATTGTGCCATTCTATTACAAAGGGTTAACTGTTTTTCTAACTGTGTGACTGGTACTTTTATTTTGTGCTGGTCATCTAAAACTTCTCTCTAAACTACTAAGACGTCATAAACACTTATTTGCGCTACATTCTTAACAGTAAGATAAAAACAGAGCTGTAATGAGTGTTTATAATGTCAGAGAGCAGAGATAAGGAGTCCGTCTGCTCCTCAGATGACGGAAAAGAGAGAGAATCCAGAGGCTGCTACTAGAGCATCTAGGTACAGAAAAAAAGGACTCCATATTTTTAATAAAGACCAAGTAGTAGTACAATGCGATAATAAATCAAATAAAATAATAAATATTGCCCCCCAAAGGTATACATAGCCTTTAAGCATGGGGGTGGATCAATCCTGCTTTGGGATTCTGCTGCAGCCAATGTCACAGGGAACATTTTTTACAGGTAGAGGGAAGAATGGATTCAATGAAATTCCAGCATAGTCTGGAAGCAAACATAACACCAACTGTAAAAAAAGCTAAAGTTCAAAAGAGGATGGCTTCTACAAATGGATAAATATCCTAAACACACCTAAAAATCCACAATAGACTACCTCAAAAGGCGCAAGCTGAAGGTTTTTTCCATGACCTTCACAGTCCCCTGATCTGAAGATCATTGAAAATGTATGGACAGACCTCAAAAGAGCAGTACATGCAAGACAGCACATGTATCTCACAGAACTGGAAGACTTTTGCAAGGAAGAATGTATGAAAATCCCTCAAACACGAATTGAAAAACTCTTGGCTGGCTACAAAAAGCTGCTCTGCAGCAGTTCTCTGCTCTGGGTGAATTTGGGGAGGTACAAAAGGGAAGATCCCTTTCCATGACACCTGTATGCATGTTTTAAACAGCACTGAGCTGTGTATTTTCCAGAATTTGTATGAAAATACAATGTTACATAACCTGTCCCTTGCATTTGTGTGAAGTTTTTCCCTATTGTCTGTAATAAGGAAGAACTGTGGCAAGAAATGTACAGGGTTTTTTTTCATACATACAATCATAAAGAAGCTGTTTTAAGAATATGTAGCAGTGTGTAATAACCTTATCCAGACCAGGTGATCCAAACAATTAAGTATACGGAGCCCATACTAATAATTAACTAGATTTTCAGCTAAAAAAAATATGTAAATATTGAAAACCAAACACACTAGTGCATATGTCTTAGAAACTAGATAAATTGTATCAATATAACATAACATCTGTTTACATATTATATTATACCTCATTTCTTTCTTTTATATCTGTTACTTTTATTCACAATATTAATTATTAGCAAGCACAGAACTCAAGTGCCCTTAACAAGCAAACAAACTTGATTGAAAACGGTAGTGGAGCTTATCACTTTCTTCTACACATGTGGATCAGCCCAAATTTCCTGGTCTGACCAGCTGCTAAGTTCACATTTAGTGATGTTGCTAGTGTTCTACGAACATTCGTTCTCAATAACTGTCCCATGTAAATCTGTAGCCAATTAGCAGAACATCAGTCATCAGCAGGTGGGTGGAGAGAGGAGGAATTCACAAATAACTATGACTCTTCTCAGGTGGCCGGGACTCTTTTCCAGGCCCAGTCTGCAATGATTGTGATGTTGGTTCTCGGCAACCACTTACTGTTAACTTATAAATGACAAAAAAGGCTGAAATCAACTCACCTGTGAATTCTTTTTGCTGCTGTTAGTATGGGCAGCATAAAGTGATGACAGGTTCCCTTTAAGAAGGACCATAATTGAACGTACATAAGCCATAAGGATTTTCTGGACCCATCATCATGGGCGAGAGATTCGAGTGTCCTAACTTGTGCATTCGTTGTGCTGTCTTCTAATCTGGGGTATAAAGACTTATGCCAAATCAAAAATCTATCTACCTGTATACCTGGGGGAAAGCTGGGTTTCCCATGAGGGGCGTCATGGGGCCAGGTCTGTGAGCTATCTGAAACTTTGAGACCCAGTTATCCCATTGTGTTTTAAGGCATGTCTGACCAGCCAGGGCCAGTCTTCTAGTGGAGGCCTATCGTCAGGGGTTACCCATGGGACGATCATTAAGTCCATTGGGCAGAGGTCATGCTCTATCTGAACCCAGAGTTTTAAAAACGACCTATTGGACCAGTTTAAGATTCGTATAAGTATTGCTGAAGCATGATATAGTCTAAGAATTGGTAATCCTACTCCACCTTTGAGTCTAGATTTAGTGAGTACCTTAACATTCACTCTAGGCTTACTCGTACCCCACACAAAGCGAGTAATAGCTCTCTGGAGGGCCAGAAAGAAGCTTCCTGGTACACAGATGGGTTCTGCCTGGAAGAGATATAAAAATCTTGAGAGTATGTCCATTTTGACTATGCCCATCCTTCCAAACCATGAGAGGGATTTTAGTGAGTATCTTCCCAGATCCTCCAGGGTCCTCCTCTGCAACGGCAATTAATTGAGCGGATATAATAGGTGCAGATGGCACAGTATATGTAGCCCCAGGTAATTGAGGCTCTGAGTCTGCCAGCAGAAAGAAAAGTTGCTCTGTATGAGGGATGCATCAGAGTGAGGTAAGAATATATTTAACATTTCACTTTTAGTGAGGTTGATCTTAAAACTATTGAGGTGGCCAAAGCGTTTGAATTCATTAAGAATAGATGGAAGCGAGGTATGTGGGCGTGAGACATAAAGTAATAGGTCGTCTGCGTAAAGCGCTAATTTATGATGTCGATCTCCAATTGCAATCCCATTAATATCCTGAGTCTCAGCGCAATAGCCAAATATTCCATTACTAAAACATATAAAAGGGGGAAAAGAGGGCATCCTTGTCTGGTTCCATTTTTAACATTAAAGGGGGATGCCAATATGCCATTAACTCTTACTCTAGTGAGTATTAGGATTAGTGTAGAGGGCACAAACTTTATCTACAAACTTAGGTCCTAGTCCTAATTGTTTTAGTGAGGCTACCACGAATCTCCAGTGTACTCTGTCATATGCCTTTTCAGCATCTACAGATATGAGCGATAGAGGGGTCTGACGGCAGCGTGCCCTGGAGATGAGGTTGATTGTTCTGATAGTGTTATCTCTAGCTTCTCTCCCGGGTACAAAGCTCACCTGATCTCTGTGGACAAGCGTTGGGAGCACTTTATTGAGTCTGTTTGCTAGAAGTTTAGAGTATATTTTAATGTCACAATTAATTAAAGAGATGGGTCAATAATTAGTACAAATGGTCGTGTCTTTATTTGGCTTTGGGATCACAGCTATGTGTGCTTCTAGAGCCTGTTTAGGGAAAGGTCTTGTAGGGGAGACATCATTAAACACTTTAAGGAGGAAGGGTACAAGCAAGTCTCGGAATTTCTTAAAGAAGGCTGCAGTAAACCCATCTGGGCTTGGGCTCTTCCCTCCTTTCAAAGATGACAGGACTTCCCTGATCTCCACCTCCGAGAAGGCTTCCTCCATTGTGGAGCTCTCATTCTCAGAGATAGAGGGCAACGCGGTCTCTGTTACATATGATGTGATACACTCGTGTAACTCTGACAGGAGCATGTCATCCAGTTGGCCTTTGATGTTATATAGCGACTCATAGAATGACTTGAGTCAGCAATTTGAGTAGGGTGATGAGTCGGTGTGCCCCTCTCATTTTTAATATTAGGAATATAACTCGCCTGTTGGCATGGGTGAATTAGCCGAGCAAGAGCTCTCCAAGGCTTATTAGCATTTTCAGAGGTAGCTGCGAAACCTTTCTTTATTCCTACTGGCAGACTCAGTAAGGATCTCTTGAAGCTGGTCTCTAGTTAAGCTCCGTGAGAGTCTCTGGTTTTCGTGACCTTTTATGCGATTGTTCAAGGGTAGCAACCCGGGACAACAGTTGTTGTACCTTGAAGGCCCGTTCTTTTTTTAGTCACCAGCCATTTTGTATAAGTACTCCTCGCAACACACATTTCAGCGCTTCCCATTGCAGAGGGAGAGCTGTAGAGCCTCCACACAAACACTATCGCGGAGCAAAGCCTCATTGAGGCGCCAAGTCCATTCTGTAGCTATCAGGCCTGGTAGCTCCAGAAAGAGATATATCGGGGAATGGTTGAACCAAACTGAAGCTCCTATATGTGTGCTTGGGTGGAAGGTTAGTGCATGGTGAGAGATTAGAAACATATCCAACCTGCTATAAGATTGATGAGCTGGGGAAAAAATAAGTGTAGTCCCTATCTTTGGGATGTAAAACACGCCACACATCTATCAATTGCCTAGAGTGTAATGCTTGTTTGACTCGTGAAATAGTCGAACAAGGAACCATTGATCTGCCCGTGGAAGAGTCCAGTATGGGCGGATCAATCTGTAGATCTAAGAAGGTATAAGGCAAAGATTTATGCAAGGCAATAGAGACCCCTCTCGACTTGGAATCAGGGTTTGTGCTGTGAGCCCAGTAAGAATAATATTTGGAATATCTCTTAGGCATATGGTTCTGCTTAAAATGAGTTTCTTGCAATAAAAGAATCTGCAATATTTTAGAACGTTTTTCGGGAACATTAAATCCACGCACATTTAATGAGGCGAGCCTGACACCAGGAGGAGCCATGTGGAGAGAAGGAAAAACTGTATCAGTAGGGAAATGAAAGAAGGAAAGAAAAGCAGGAAAAAAAGAGAATGAAAGAAGAGAAAGAAAAGAGAGGAGAAGGGAAAAAAGAAAAACCCCTTTGTAAAGAGGGGTGCAACTTCTCTATGAATAGAGATAGATGTCTAGGTAGGAGATGGACTTCCAACGACAGAGTGGTGGAGCCGCCCAAGGCTGAGAGACCACATTAAACAACCAATATTTGAGAAGCATAGTAACATTGCCGAGTTCCCAGGCTATATAGAAAGCAACAGTGTAAGAACATATAACTTGCTGATATTCCAAGATGCCCTAAGGGCTGTATAGGAATGGCCGGTTGAACAATTATGCATTAACTCTCCTAACAATGAGAGCCCCCCAAAAAAAAAAAACCTTCTCCTCTATAGCCTGTACATTAGCTTTCACTACTGAGAGCTCCTTTTTGTAGGAATCCTCAAGCCTCTCTACATACTTCTCCATCTCATTTCTAGTTGGAAGGAGTTTCATATGCTCCCTCCAGTCCCACTGAGTATCAGAGGAATTCACTTCCTCCATTGTGGTTAGTGACGATGACCGTGCGGTACCTGGTTGTGGCTGTGCGTCCAGGCCGGTCTTGCAAGATGGCGGAGACCGCGTGGTGGAGCGTTGAGGGAAATGGCTCGGTGGCGCTGGCGGGCCGCGTGGGAAGGTCCCAGGACAGTGTTGTCAGCCGTCAAGGTAGGACTCGATGAGGGGGTTGTCAGGGGTGTTGCAGTTGTTGGGGCCTCTGCAAGCGGCTGGGATGGACGAAATGGAGTAGCGTCTGTATTCGGGCCTGCTGCGGGCGAGTGTCGTCCCGCTCCTGCCATGAAGAAGCGGTGAATGCCGCTGTGATCACTTGGAGTCCCCGCCGAGGTGCTGCTAGCGAGGGACCCTTTTCTTGTCCTCACCATAGGTGCTCACAGTGAACTCTGGAACGAGCTAGCATATAATATCTCAGCCTCGTGGCGGGAGCTCCTGGATGGTGCATGCTCACTCTGCCATAGTCAGGCCATGCCCCATGCCTCCTTATTTTACCATGCTGCCATCTGCATCACCAACATACTGCATTACCAGTCCAAGTGCAGGACCCCTGACTTGCTCCTGCAAAACTACTTACAGCAAGAGCACCTCTACTACCATCAGGCAGAGAGCCCCAAAGTCCAAATGTGCCCCCTTCTATCACTGTACAGGCTATGGAGCACTGGAGTGAGGGCTGCCACTGTGAGTATAACCACTCACATTCTCTACACCACCCCTACGGCCCACTGCAGATATAATGGGATAACAGTAAAAGCACAATACAGTACAATATACTGTACCTGCTTCCCCGGCTCCAGGGGCTTGCACCCACTAGCTTACCTCTTCTCCAGCAGCCTGGCTGTTTCTTCTTGCATGCTGAGGCCTGCTTCTTACCAGCAGAGCCTCCCACTGCCCATATTGTGCGTACACGCTCCCTCTGATTTTCAAAGGGCCAGCACATGTGCACCCTAATTTTCCCCAGGCTATGGCCGCTACCCAGGGGTACTTAAGGCACCTTGCCCTGTGAAAAAGTGCCTGAGCAATAGGTTCTAGTCCACTCGTGTCCTGCAAAGGTGTACTTTTCTATGTTTGTCTGCCCTGTACCAACTTCTGCCTGTTTCCCAGATTTGACCCTGTGATGCCTTGGGGAGGAGGTGATGCCTTGGGGAGGAGGTGGAACAGAAGGGTCAGTGAGACAATTGGGGCACAGGCAGTGGCGTAGCTACCGGGGGGGCAGGGGGGGCGACGGCTCCGGGCCCAGTGACTCAGGGGGGCCCAGCAAGGAGGACCTTACCTACTATCAGGCGAATACAAGTGAGCGCTTCCATTATGGAAGCGCTCACTTGTATTTAGAGACCCCCATCAGACCTCAGATCAGCCCACCCAGCCACATAGGATTAAAATAAAAAACCTTACTCACCTGTTCTGCGCTGCGGCTGCCCTCCGGTCCGCGCTCTGCTCTCTTCCCTGGCGGCGCGCACTATGACCTGACGCTGCACGCAGCGTCAGGTCATAGTGTGCGCGGGCCAGGGAAGAGAGCGGAGCGCGGACCGGAGGGCAGCCGCAGCGCAGAACAGGTAAGTAAGATTTTTTTATTTTAATCCTATGTGGCTGGGTGGGCTGATCTGAGGTCTGATGGGGGAACAATACGCTGATCTGAGGTCTGATAGGGGCACAGTAGGCTGATATGAGGTCTGATGGGGGCACAGTCTGCTGATCTGAGGTCTGATGGCACAATACGCTGATCTGAGGTCTGATGGGGGCACAATACGCTGATCTGAGGTCTGATGGAGGCACAATACGCTGATCTGAGGTCTGATGGAGCACATTAAGCTGATCTGAGGTCTGATGGGGGCACAATACGCTGATGTGAGGTCTGATGGGGGCACAGTAGGCTGATGTGAGGTCTGATGGGGGCACAGTAGGCTGATGTGAGGTCTGATGGGGGCTCAATACGCTGATCTGAGGTCTGATGGAGACACAGTACGCTGATGTGAGGTCTGATGGGGGCACAATACGCTGATGTGAGGTCTGATGGGGGCACAGTAGGCTGATGTGAGGTCTGATGGGGGCACAGTAGGCTGATGTGAGGTCTGATGGGGGCTCAATACGCTGATCTGAGGTCTGATGGGGACACAGTACGCTGATCTGAGGTCTGATGGGGGCACAAAACGCTGATCTGAGGTCTGATGGGAGCACAATACGCTGATCTGAGGTCTGATGGGAGCACAATACGCTGATCTGAGGTCTGATGGGAGCACATTAAGCTGATCTGAGGTCTGATGGGGGCACAATACACTGATGTGAGGTCTGATGGGGGCACAGTAGGCTGATGTGAGTTCTGATGGGGGCACAGTAGGCTGATGTGAGGTCTGATGGGGCACAGTAGGCTGATGTGAGGTCTGATGGGGGCACAGTAGGCTGATGTGAGGTCTGATGGGGGCACAGTAGGCTGATGTGAGGTCTGATGGGGGCTCAATACGCTGATCTGAGGTCTGATGGGGACACAGTACGCTGATCTGAGGTCTGATGGGGGCACAAAACGCTGATCTGAGGTCTGATGGGAGCACAATACGCTGATCTGAGGTCTGATGGGAGCACATTAAGCTGATTTGAGGTCTGATAGGGGCACAATACGCTGATGTGAGGTCTGATGGGGGCACAGTAGGCTGATGTGAGGTCTGATGGGGGCACAGTAGGCTGATGTGAGGTCTGATGGGGGCACAGTAGGCTGATGTGAGGTCTGATGGGGCACAGTAGGCTGATGTGAGGTCTGATGGGGGCACAGTAGGCTGATGTGAGGTCTGATGGGGGCTCAATACGCTGATCTGAGGTCTGATGGGGACACAGTACGCTGATCTGAGGTCTGATGGGGGCACAAAATGCTGATCTGAGGTCTGATGGGGGCACAATACGCTGATCTGAGGTCTGATGGGGGCACAGTAGGCTGATGTGAGGTCTGATGGGGGCACAGTAGGCTGATGTGAGGTCTGATGGGGGCACAGTAGGCTGATGTGAGGTCTGATCGGGGCACAGTAGGCTAATCCGAGGTCTGATGGGGGCACAATACGCTGATCTGAGGTCTGATGGGGGCACAATACGCTGATCTGAGGTCTGATGGGGCACAATAAGCTGGTCTGAGGTCTGATGGGTGCACAATACGCTGATCTGAGGTCTGATGGGGGCACAATACGCTGATCTGAGGTCTGATGGGGCACATTCTGCTGATCTGAGGTCTGATGGGGGCACAATATGCTGATCTGAGGTCTGATGGGGGCACAGTACGCTGATCTGAGGTCTGATGGGGCACAATACGCTGATCTGAGGTCTGATGGGGGCACAGTACGCTGATCTGAGGTCTGATGGGGCACAATACGCTGATCTGAGGTCTGATGGGGGCACATTCTGCTGATCTGAGGTCTGATGGGGCACAATATGCTGATCTGAGGTCTGATGGGGCACAATACGCTGATCTGAGGTCTGATGGGGGCACAGTAGGCTGATCTGAGGTCTGATGGGGCACAATATGCTGATCTGAGGTCTGATGGGGCACAATACGCTGATCTGAGGTCTGATGGGGGCACAGTAGGCTAATCCGAGGTCTGATGGGGGCACAATACGCTGATCTGAGGTCTGATGGGGGCACAATACGCTGATCTGAGGTCTGATGGGGCACAATAAGCTGGTCTGAGGTCTGATGGGGGCACAATACGCTGATCTGAGGTCTGATGGGGGCACAATACGCTGATGTGAGGTCTGATGGGGGCACAGTAGGCTGATGTGAGGTCTGATGGGGGCACAGTAGGCTGATGTGAGGTCTGATGGGGGCACAGTAGGCTGATGTGAGGTCTGATGGGGCACAGTAGGCTGATGTGAGGTCTGATGGGGGCACAGTAGGCTGATGTGAGGTCTGATGGGGGCTCAATACGCTGATCTGAGGTCTGATGGGGACACAGTACGCTGATCTGAGGTCTGATGGGGGCACAAAATGCTGATCTGAGGTCTGATGGGGGCACAATACGCTGATCTGAGGTCTGATGGGGGCACAGTAGGCTGATGTGAGGTCTGATGGGGGCACAGTAGGCTGATGTGAGGTCTGATGGGGCACAATAAGCTGGTCTGATGTCTGATGGGGGCACAATACGCTGATCTGAGGTCTGATGGGGGCACAATACGCTGATCTGAGGTCTGATGGGGGCACATTCTGCTGATCTGAGGTCTGATGGGGGCACAATATGCTGATCTGAGGTCTGATGGGGGCACAGTACGCTGATCTGAGGTCTGATGGGGCACAATACGCTGATCTGAGGTCTGATGGGGGCACAGTACGCTGATCTGAGGTCTGATGGGGCACAATACGCTGATCTGAGGTCTGATGGGGGCACATTCTGCTGATCTGAGGTCTGATGGGGCACAATATGCTGATCTGAGGTCTGATGGGGCACAATACGCTGATCTGAGGTCTGATGGGGGCACAGTAGGCTGATCTGAGGTCTGATGGGGCACAATATGCTGATCTGAGGTCTGATGGGGCACAATACGCTGATCTGAGGTCTGATGGGGGCACAGTAGGCTAATCCGAGGTCTGATGGGGGCACAATACGCTGATCTGAGGTCTGATGGGGGCACAATACGCTGATCTGAGGTCTGATGGGGCACAATAAGCTGGTCTGAGGTCTGATGGGGGCACAATACGCTGATCTGAGGTCTGATGGGGGCACAATACGCTGATCTGAGGTCTGATGGGGGCACATTCTGCTGATCTGAGGTCTGATGGGGGCACAATATGCTGATCTGAGGTCTGATGGGGGCACAGTACGCTGATCTGAGGTCTGATGGGGCACAATACGCTGATCTGAGGTCTGATGGGGGCACAGTACGCTGATCTGAGGTCTGATGGGGCACAATACGCTGATCTGAAGTCTGATGGGGGCACATTCTGCTGATCTGAGGTCTGATGGGGCACAATATGCTGATCTGAGGTCTGATGGGGCACAATACGCTGATCTGAGGTCTGATGGGGGCACAGTAGGCTGATCTGAGGTCTGATGGGGGCACATTCTGTTGATCTGAGGTCTGATGGGGGCACAATACGCTGATGTGAGGTCTGATGGGGCACAATACGCTGATGTGAGGTCTGATGGGGGCACAGTAGGCTGATGTGAGGTCTAATGGGGGCACAATCTGGGGTCTGATGGGGCACAATACGCTGATCTGAGGTCTGATGGGGGCACAGTAGGCTGATGTGAGGTCTGATGGGGGCATATTCTGCTGATCTGAGGTCTGATTGGGCACAATATGCTGATCTGAGGTCTGATGGGGCACAATACGCTGATCTGCGGTCTGATGGGGGCACAGTAGGCTGATCTGAGGTCTGATGGGGGCACATTCTGTTGATCTGAGGTCTGATGGAGGCACAATACGCTGATGTGAGGTCTGATGGGGCACAATACGCTGATGTGAGGTCTGATGGGGGCACAGTAGGCTGATGTGAGGTCTGATGGGGGCATATTCTGCTGATCTGAGGTCTGATGAGGCACAATACGCTGATCTGATGTGTGATGGGGGCACAGTACGCTGATCTGAGGTCTGATGGGGGCACATTCTGATGATCTGAGGTCTGATGGGGGCAGGGGACTGTTAGTTTACTGATGTAAAAACTGGGGACAGGTTTCCTTTAACATAGGAGTCCCGTTGTTTTTTAATCCTATTTCTCCTATATTTTACTGCATTATATGGTAGAGTATTTAGACTAAGGTATGTAGAAAGTCTATTGTACTGTACTTAACAGCATAGATGATCTAGCAGTTTATACAGTCATCTTTCTAATACAATATTATAACCACAACTAGTAGTATGTGCCTGTGAAGTTGGAAACGTGCGTTTGGGAAGCCAAGTGGGGGGCCCACTCAAGTATGTTTCGCCCCCCCTGTGCTGAACCTCTAGCTACGCCTCTGGGCATAGGGGAGCAGATGGCAAAGTGAAGCAACTAGGACAGGGGAAGGAGGGAGGAACCAATAACCTGAGGAGAAGAAGGGAGGATCCTTGCAGACCCTTTCAGCAAGTGAAACACCCAATGAGTGCTTCTGTCAGTCTCAGGAGATAAGCACTAATTGCTAAGCCTGCTCATGTGGCACACTAGGTGGTTGCCTATCCCCACCTACCCTTTGTCCCGACACTCGCAGCAGGTGTCAGATGTATCTACCTGACATTGATGGCAAATACTAGCAATATGCCATCAATGTCCCATATGAGCCAACAGTTTAAAGAGGACCTTTCACCTCTCCTGACATGCCTGTTTTAATAGCTTCTTGCATTCCCCATGTAGTAACAATTCTGGAACATCTATTCTTTTGACTCTATGTTGTGCCATTCTTTTATTATTTTTACTAGTAGTTATGAATGAATTGCTAGCAGTCTGCAGAAAGGGTACAGAGGGGTGGTAACAAGTTAGGAGTGTGCACCTGCACAGTCTGACAATGGTGGCACTGATTGGATAGAGTGAGACTGTGCAGGGACACACCCTCAACTGGTTACCACCCCTCTGTACTTTTACTGCAGACTGCTAGCAATTCATTCATAACTTCTAGTACAAATAATAAATGAATGGCACAACATAGAGTCATAAGAATATATGTTCCAGAATTGTTATTACACAGGGAATGCATGAAGCTATTAAAACAGGCATGTCAGGAGTGGTGGAAAGTCCTCTTTAAGGGCTCATATGGGACATTGATGGCATATTGCTAGTATTTGCCATCAATGTCAGGTAGATACAGCACTCACATCTGAGACCTGCTGCCAGTGTCGGGAGGAAGGGTAGGTGCGGATAGGCGACCACCTAGTGTGCCACATGAGCAGGCTTAGCAATTAGTGCTTCCTTCCTGAGCCTGACAGAAGCACTCATTGGGTGTTTCACTTATGTCAAAATGTAACTTCTGTACAAATGTAAGTAACCTAGAAGGTCTCATATTGTAAGTGCTACCTTATTAGAAAGCCACAGTTTAGTCACTATATCCTCTTTAATGCAATGGAAGCCTTCACATGAGACACAGATATTACTGTGGTCATTGAAATTCTTTCTTCTAAGTAACCCTACATAATACATTTCATAACCACAATGCAATCAAACAATCCACAGAGGAAAGGCGGATGTAACATTATGGTTCAGTTTCCAGTACTTGTGAATGCCAAGACTTGAGGCATTTCTGGGTTTAACCCCTTCGCGCCCAGCGCCGTACATGTACGGCGCTGGGGCGATGCGGGCACATGACGCCCGCTCCAAGTGCGGCGGGCATCATGGCCGGCAAGTCTCTGCTGTTTCTAACAGCAGAGACTTGCCGCTACTTACCGCCATCGGCGGAGTCTTCCTGGGAGTTTAGATGCTGTGATCACACGTGATCACGGCATCTAGTTGCGTCTCAACCCGGAAGCATTCGCTTTCGGGTGGTGTACAGACACCCCGTGTGGCCAATCGGGGTGTCTGTACACCATATGAAAACTGTAATCCTCGCTGGTGAGGATTACAGTTTTCAAAATGCAATTCTTATTCTGGCCACTAGATGGCAGGCCAGGATAAGAAATGAGCAATTCTTGGATTTCTGAGTCTATAAAATCCCTGATTGCTCATAAAGAAAAAAAAAAAAGCCACAATATATAAGCCCATATTTGAGCTTTCAAATAGTAAAAAAAAAAATAAAAAAAAATGTTAAAAAATATATAAAAAATAAAAAAGATATAAAAGTTCAAATCACCCCCCTTTCCGTATAATTAAAAAATAAATACCTAAATAACAATAAATATAGACATCATGGGTATCACCGTGACTGAAAACGCCCGTACTTTTAAAATATAAAATAAAAATTCCAATACGGCGAATTGTGTGGCGGAAAAAAGCGTCCAAATGGCGATTTGCCGTTTTTTGTCGCTTTTTTTTCTAAAAAAAATTAAATAAAAAGTGATCAAAAAGTCATACACACCCCAGAATGGTATCACTAAAAACTTCAGATCGTCCCGCAAAAAATGAGCCCCCATACAGCTCTGTACACATAAATACCAAAAAGTTATAGGGGTCAAGATTTGACAAGGAAAAAAAAAGGGCAACTTTCTAATTATTTTATCACTATGAAAACGCAGGAAAAACTATACATATTAGGTATTGCCGGATTCGTACTGACCAGTAGAATGAAAGTAATGGATCAGTTTTAATGCACATCGAACGCTGTAAATAAGAAACCCGTAGAACTGTAGCGGAATAGCGTTTTCTTTGCAATTTCACCCGGTATGCAATATTAAATGGTGGCGTTGGAAAGTACAACTTGTCCCGCAAAAAAAAGCCCTCATACAGCTATGTGAACAGAAAAATAAAAGAGTTATGGCTGTTTGAAGGCAGGGAGCGCAAAACGAAAATGCATAACCGAAAAAACCTCCGGGCGCGAAAGGGTTAAGGATGCAATCTTGGCAAAGTGTAGTCTATTGTGGATTTCTATATTGACGTCAACTTGGCCTTCCTGATATATCGTTGACTTGAATTCCTTGTCCATGGACCTTCATAATTGAGAAATAGTAAGAGAAGTATTTTGGGTGAAAAAGCATAAATCAGGAAACACTGCTCACAAGTAGTAAATGACATAAGAGGCAAACAGCAAATATCCCCTGTGATATAATCCAGTAATAAATACTTTAGTTATCACAACCCTCAAAAACTTATTAAATAATGACTGTTAATACTGTGCATGTTAGGGGCAAATGCCCTGGGTCATGCAGTTTCAAGGAAATAGAATTATTTTATTACAAAATTGCTATGGAAGGTGGTCTTCTAGAGGTGTAGTCTTCTCAAAGAAGGTTGTCAGTATGCAGGGGTGAACACTGACAGCAACGGGCCCCTGTGCAAGACGTATGCCTGGACCCCCTATGATTTAGATGGGAAAGTTAGATTAAAGAGTAACTAAACTTTTAAATAAAATTTTATCAAGATGTTCCTAATACCATAGTAAAACTTTTTCTCAAAAAAGCGTCCAAATGGCGATTTGCCGTTTTTTGTCGCTTTTTTTTCTAAAAAAAATTAAATAAAAAGTGATCAAAAAGTCATACACACCCCAGAATGGTATCACTAAAAACTTCAGATCGTCCCGCAAAAAATGAGCCCCCATACAGCTCTGTACACATAAATACCAAAAAGTTATAGGGGTCAAGATTTGACAAGGAAAAAAAAAAGGGCAACTTTCTAATTATTTTATCACTATGAAAACGCAGGAAAAACTATACATATTAGGTATTGCCGGATTCGTACTGACCAGTAGAATGAAAGTAATGGATCAGTTTTAATGCACATCGAACGCTGTAAATAAGAAACCCGTAGAACTGTAGCGGAATAGCGTTTTCTTTGCAATTTCACCCGGTATGCAATATTAAATGGTGGCGTTGGAAAGTACAACTTGTCCCGCAAAAAACAAGCCCTCATACAGCTATGTGAACAGAAAAATAAAAGAGTTATGGCTGTTTGAAGGCAGGGAGCGCAAAACGAAAATGCATAACCGAAAAAACCTCCGGGCGCGAAAGGGTTAAGGATGCAATCTTGGCAAAGTGTAGTCTATTGTGGATTTCTATATTGACGTCAACTTGGCCTTCCTGATATATCGTTGACTTGAATTCCTTGTCCATGGACCTTCATAATTGAGAAATAGTAAGAGAAGTATTTTGGGTGAAAAAGCATAAATCAGGAAACACTGCTCACAAGTAGTAAATGACATAAGAGGCAAACAGCAAATATCCCCTGTGATATAATCCAGTAATAAATACTTTAGTTATCACAACCCTCAAAAACCTATTAAATAATGACTGTTAATACTGTGCATGTTAGGGGCAAATGCCCTGGGTCATGCAGTTTCAAGGAAATAGAATTATTTTATTACAAAATTGCTATGGAAGGTGGTCTTCTAGAGGTGTAGTCTTCTCAAAGCAGGTTGTCAGTATGCAGGGGTGAACACTGACAGCAACGGGCCCCTGTGCAAGACGTATGCCTGGACCCCCTATGATTTAGATGGGAAAGTTAGATTAAAGAGTAACTAAACTTTTAAATAAAATTTTATTAAGATGTTCCTAATACCATAGTAAAACTTTTTCTCATATACTTTATCAAGGCTTTTTGTATTTTTATTAAAGTTTTAACCCCCTAAAGCGCAGTATTCCCTGTGCGCTTAAAATTCACAAGGAGGAGGCAGCGCTGGCACGGCGTGCGCCTCATCTTCAAACAGCTGATCGGCGGGGGTGCCGGGTGTCGGACCCCCACCGATCTGATATTGATGACCTATCCTGAGGATAGGTCATCAATAAATATAACTCGGATAACCCCTTTTAACTACTATCATACTGCTATATACATAGTATAAAGGGCAATCCAAATGGAATTAAAATTCAAGTATTATTCAACAGTAGTGCTTGAATATTAAATGGACATTGATATGTGGATTAGGTGTAATCCCTACCAGGGAAGCACACTGTTGGTCCTCATCTCCAGATGTCCTCTCATGGTGCTATGTACTGGCCACAATAATTATATCTCCTCTAAAACAATCACACGGGCCCCACTTCCTCTGAGCTTCTGTGCAGTTGCACAAATGGTGTGCTGGAGGTGATGAGACCACCCTCTTATCCAGACCAGATTTTTGGATCCATGATGAAACTGAAAATCCAGTTTGGAAAAGGGGTAGTCTTATGAAAGCGATGGTTTTCTGGAGAGGCTGCAGATGGAACAGGCAGGAATTACAGGGGGCTTTTAGTACTGCTGTCTACCATGTGTGAACATAAGGAGCCTCATGAGAAACTGGCCAAAGTAAAAAAAAAAACAAATATAAAATATTGTGGAAATATGTCTGTTGATCATTTTCATTGACTATAAGACAGTGCAGAGCCATATCCCAGTCATTGCCTCGTTCTTGGAGTAATATCCTGATCTGCTATCCACTGTCTGACCATTCCTAGACCCCTTTAGGTTCTCCTTAGTTTACAACAGGTAAATGAGCAAGATGGAGAGAACAGGCTGACAGTCCTACCATTCCCATATTAAAAGTAGCCATAAGACTATAAGTAATATCTGTCGCTTGGCACCAAATTCCATCTGTGCTCCTTCCAATACCCACCAAGAGAGGTACACTGTGAGGCTGCTCCGTAAGCAAGGTAGACTGCTGTTCCCTCAGCACATGTTGCCTATGTCTGAGTCATGATATTCTTCATGAGCTGTTGAGAGAGATGCAAAATGTCCAATGAGCTGCAGGAGAAATAATACACCCCCCGCCCACCCCCCACCCCACGCTGTCTGCTATGAATGGGGAGATCTGTGGTTCCAGGTGAGGAACAGGGCTGGTCATAGCTTTACTAGAAAGAGATTGTCATGTACTATATGATGTTTGATTTTCATTTTTTACATTAATTATGGGATAACCCCTTTAACCTAAAATTCAAGTATTTTCACTTCCCACTTTCTTTCTTTAGATCAGTCATTTTGAGAATTTACGTAGTGGTTAGAAACAGAAGGAAACAGAAGGAAACCCTTAATCATATTGCATTGTGCAGACATAAGCAAAATAGCTCATGTCGACCAAACCAGAAAATCCTCCAGAAGGAAGAATGACCCATCTGTAGAGAGCACCCATAAAATTCTATAGACCCATACTGTACTACCAAAGTTACACAGGTTTTTTGGCATGCTCCTTCACATGCCATATTTCAGAGGTATTTATGGAAGATTTGTACAAACCTATAGCGATGTTTGCTGCTGCATAGGGTGCAAATGGTAGTAGAGCAGACGAACCTGAAAACCAGGATTGCTCAACATAATCATAATTGGTATATTGGTGAAGCATTTAACAATAGTACCATCATCTACAAGTAGGCACAGAGATAACGGGAGTATTCCAGTACATAAAAAGCTGTTGAATGTCCATAGAAATAGCGCATATGATCCTCACTGATAAACTTCTGCTGCCATTCTGATAATGCCTAAGTCTCTCTGTGCTCGACTTCCTGCTGACGTCTTGATACAGAAGGAAATTACTTGGAAAACCATTAGATGGCTATCTGACGGTTTTCTTTGTAAAGAAACACCCATTTAAGCAAAGGACTGAGGATCTTTGATAGGGGTATACGTAAAAAGTACTGGTTATGCTATAACGGTTAGCCAGAACACGCGGCACTTTAATTGCTGGCTGGTTGCTGTATGTCAGGAAGCTGGGGAACTTTGTAGACTGTGTGATTCCAAATCGATAGGCAACAAAAAATATAATTTGGCTCGTACATTTTAGACCTAGAGGCATCCTGGAGCATTGCAAGTCCATTTTGATTGGTATTAGAAGTATCCAGTGGAGCGTGATTGACTTTTTTGTCAAGATTCTCAAGTTTCTCTAAAGTAACCCTGAAACGCTAATGTATTCTCTAAGTCTTCTCAATGCATCAGATAGCTTATGATTCAGTAATTGTATGTAATTTTTCCCTACGAGACACCACAATGGGATTCCTGTGCACAGAGGTACTGTAACTTTGGTTCATGAATACTAAACAGCGGTTACATGTTCATGTACGCAGACAGTTTCCCCTTTTTCTAAAGATTTGTATGCTCAAGCATCTCCTTTCAGGGGAAACCCACTGTACATAGTTAATAGTGGAATTTTTTGGTAGAAATCAAGTTTATTAGGTTTTCAGGTTGTTTTTTAAACAAGGATATAGAGAGATTAAACATTCAGCAAAGACAATTGGCCACGCAGGGCCAGCATTAATCACAAGGCCATCTAGAGTATAGCCCAATAATGCAAAAAATAGGGCAACATCAGAGTTTCAGCTAAGATGGCTGAGTATGCTGCAAAACATTAAACGCCAACTAAGGCAATCATCAGAATAAGCTAACCATACATTAAATGAGAAGAAATGCGACCAGAAGAGAGTGAGGAGAAGAAAGAGAAAAGGAAAGAGAGAACACTACAAAGGAAAGAATAGGCAAAGGAATAGAACAAAAGGGAAGGGGTAGGGGTCACACGAGGAAGGGCGAGCTCCACCTGGTCATCCTTCAAGTAAGGTTACGGGCAAGTCTGCCGTTTTCACTGAAATGGAGCCACACAAACCAGGTCTTCTCAATCTGCGCTCCCCTGCCATGGGCCTCGCTCATCAAGCTCTTCTGTGCTGGCCCATTCTGTAGATATGGGCCAGCTCAGTGAGCCAATCTTGGACAGAGGGAGTGATGTCTGTTTTCCAAAATCCCGGCAGAACAGTCCAGGCTGCCGCCAGGAAGTGCCAAAGGAGGACCTGTTTGATAGCCTTCATAGGGCCAGGAATCATGAAGAGGAGTGCCACCTGCGGAGACGGAGTAATCTGTACACCAGACATCTCAGAATAAATAGAAAAAATGGATTGCCAAAAGGGTTGGATGCGGGGGCAGGACCACCAAATATGGATCATGTCGCCAACTCCCGAACCACAGCACCAGCAGCAATTGGGTACCTCAGGAAAGCATCGATGAAGAAGGTCCGGACATCTGTACCAGCGAGTCAAAATCTTAAAGTTCTTTTCTTGGGCAGAGCAGGGAATCGGCATCTTATGCGTCAAAATGAAGCACTTTTGACAGTCGCTGACGGACAGCGGACCCAGATCCCCCTCCCACGCTCTAACATAGGACAACAGAGGGTTATTGACACAGGAGAGAAGGATCCGGTACAGCTGCGAGACGACATGTGCAGGTGGACTATGTTGAAGGAGCAGCGACTCGAGAGCAGTTGGCGTGGAGCAGACGATGCCCTGAGGATAGCACACTGAGAGGTAAGTCTTGAGTTGAGCATACTCGAACTACGATAGATGCCCCCCCAGGGCACGCGCTTGTAGTTGAGCAAAGGAAGGAAGCAACGCCTGGCCCGTGAACACCTCATGCAATCTGGCACCCCCAGGACGCGACCAGACGAGAAACGAATCCCTACCAACAGTGGGAGGGAAGGCTGGATCGTCAAACAGAGGACTCATCAACCCCGGACGTCTAGAAACCCCCCAGGTTCTCAGGGCATGGTCCCAGATCCGTAAGAATTGAGCTGTCAAAGGCGGGAGAGATGAAGTAGGCGGCCGATGGATTGGAGCTACCCAGGGGAGAGAAAGAAGGGACAAGGGGACGAGAGAAGCCTCTAGGGAGGCCCACTATTTAGTTGGGACGTGATGAAACCAGTCAAGTACTCGTATCAGAACTGAAGCACGATAATAGAGGTGAAGATCGGGAAGCCCATCCCCACCCTCCTCCTTCTGCCTGGTCAAGGATTGGAACTGTACTCTAGGGCGGGCCGTCCCCCAAACAAATTGTCGTATAGCTTTCTGCAGTTGAGTGAAGTAAGCACGTGGGGCAAAGATAGGGAGAGCCTGGAAGAGGTACAAGAAACGGGGGAGTATGTCCATCTTCACTACATTGATCCGTCCAAACCACGATAGCAGCGATTTATCATAGGATTTAAGATCAGTACGAGTTAGGAGAGCTGAATAGTTTCGGGAGAACAGTTCAGACATGGAGCATGATAAGTAAATCCCCAGGTACTTTAAGGACCCGGCTTGCCATTTAAAAGGAAAAGCTGCTGCGAGACTGGACACAACCGATGCAGGGAGAGAGACATTGAGTGCCTCAGTCTTGTGGCAATTGACCTTGAAGTTGCTAACTGCACCGAAGCGGTCAAATTCCCGCAACACCGAAGGCAGTGTCACCTGGGGGTTTGTGACGTAGAGCAACAAGTCATCGGCAAAGAGGGACAGCTTGTAGTGAGTACCCTGAACAGAAACATCCGAGATATCAGGAGATTCACGTAGGTCCACGGCCAAGTGCTCCATCGCAATTACATAAAGCAGGGGCGACAAAAGGGTACCCCTGCCTCGTGCCATTCGCAATAGAGAATGGTTGGGACATCAGGCCATTAACCCTCACTCTAGCAGTAGGAGACCTGTAGAGGGCAAAAATGCGGTGTAACATGAGGGGACCGAGTCCAAGGTGACGCAATGAGGACCGTAAAAATTGCCAATGGACTCGGTTGCCTTTTCGGCATCGACCGAGACCAGGCAGGTGGGGATAGCTGCTGCACAGGCGTAGTGCATAAGGAGAAGGGTCTTGTTAAAATTATCCCTAGCCTCCCTACGTGGGACGAATCCCACCTGATCCGTGTGAACGACTTGGGGCAGAATAGGTAGCAAACGGTTGGCCAGCATCTTGGAATACAATTTCACGTCCGCGTTAATTAGAGAGATAGGTCTATAGTTTGAACATAAAGACGCATCTTTGCCGGGTTTCTGTATAACCGAGATGGTGGCCAATAACGTTTGAGGGGCGAAAGTGCAATCGGCAGTGAAAGACTTAAAGACCCGCACTAGGAAAGGGGACAATTGGGATGTAAATTCCTTGTAAAACCTGGCCGTGAAACCGTCCGGTCCAGGGCTTTTCCAGGAGGGAGTTCCCTTAAGGGCCAAATTCAATTCCTGATCGGTAAAGGCATCTTCTAGAGCAGCGAGCTCCTTAGGGGGTACAGAGGGGAGGGCTGTTTCAGAGACATAAGCATCAACTCGCTTCTGAAAGGCCGCCGGCTCCATATCAACTAAGGGACCATGGATGCCATACAGGGACTGTTAAAAATCCCGAAATGTAGTGAATATATACTCTTGGTTGTGAACTACTGAACCCCCGGAGGATTTCACCTTAGGGACAAAAGTTCGCTGGGGTCTGGGGTGTATAAACCTGGCAAGGGAGGCCCCACATTTGTTGGAGTATTCATAGTAATGAGAGCTTACTTGTTCCCTAAATTGTGCGTACTTTCTATCCAGAAGGACTCGCAGCTGAGCACGTGCATCCAGCAGGGAAGCAAGCACATTGGGATCCCGAGTCTGTTTGTGGGAAATCTCCTGGTGTATCTGGGACAAAAGCTGTTGCACCTTCACCCCCTTTTCCCTCTAAATATGTGCGCCCTGTTGGATGAACACGCCCCTAACCACGCATTTTAAGGCCTCCCACTGGTATGGAAGTGGCGTTGTGTCCTGAGCATGGACCAACAGAAAGTCCAAAATGGATCTACAGATCGCCTCCCTACACACCAGGTCAGAAAGCAAGTTAGGGTTAAGTTGACAGGACCAGTCCCTAGGTGGCCCCCCCGGGATCAAAAATGAGACCGTGAGGGGAGCATGGTCTGTCCAGACCATGGTCCCGATCTTGGCCCGAGTGCGCCAAGACAACAAGCGGTCAACAAAAAACATCAACAAAAAAGTAGTCAAGACAACATCAACAAAAAAGTAGTCAAGCCGGCTATAAGAGCCGTGCGCGGCCGAGTAATAAGTATAGTCTCTAGTATCGGGGTGGAGAATGCGCCAGATGTCAACCAGACGCATGTCAAAAAGTACCTTACAAAAGAGGCAAAGTACCTTACAAAAGAGTCCATCAGGCGATCCATTACCAGATTAAAATCGCCTGCCGTCACCAGTAGGCCCTCTGCAAACTCCGCCAACCGCTCCAGAATGCACTTGCCCGCCTGCACTTGATCCTGGTTTGGGAGATAAACATTCACAAGGGTGAAAAGGCGCTCAAAAATGCGAAGCTTAACAAAAACAAAGCGGCCTGCGGGGTCCGATTCATGACCGATGACAACAGCCGGAAGGGATTTATAAATTGCCACACTAACCCCCTTCGTTTTAGCATCAGGGTTAGTGCTGTGGAACCAGGTGGTGTAATAACGGTTTTGCAACGCCGGCAGATGCCGCCAACTTGAAATGCGTTTCCTGGAGACATAGAATGTGAATTTTTTGTTTATGCATTTGGTAGAGGATATGTGACCATTTTTCCGGGGTATGGAACCCTCGGACATTGAGGGAGCAGAGTTGAAGATTCGCCATTACCCGCAGGCAGACAGGCATACTCATGGGAAACAGACGACAAAGGGAGAGGAAACAATAAGGGCTAGGGGTAACAAGATAGAGACAAGAAACAAAAGAAAAGCAAGGAGAAGAAAAGAAAGTGGGAGAACAACAAGAATACATGTGAAGAAAAGGTCCCTCAACAAATGGGGACCAGGACCCTAGATCATCTATTAAGACAAAAAAAAGCGGCAGATAGGCACTCGTAAAACGGAGGGTGATCGGAAATCAGAGCCAGAGTATCCTTCCGGCCCAGCCCGAGCATAAAGGCATACTAAGAACCCAGACTGAGGGGGAGTAACATTAACTAGAAAATTGCAGTGGAGCACAACTAGGCACTTGTGGGAACCTCGTGTGGGAGGTAGGAGGTAGGTGATAAGAGGGGAGCTGCGGATGAAGAAGGGCTGTAGTGGAGGCCAATAGGGAGCTACCTGTATAAAATGGCTCAAGAACAGAACCACGTCCTAACATAGTGAAAAGAAAACATACAACATCAATCCCCAATAAGATAGCCCCGACATAGCAAGAACATGTAGTTTCAAGCCCCCATCCCTGTCATTCCCTAAGCAACACTAAACAACAGTTCCCTTCAGCACTCCATTGTAATACAGGGACCTCCCCCTCCCCTCTCAAGTATTGAATCCTGCAATAAGGCACAATATGCCCGATACAGTCACCATGTCACAGCAGATCCGAAGAGAGAAGCTGGAACAATCTGCAGGCGGCCTCATGCTACAAAAAGTCACCGCTTGTCAGCAGGACAGGAATCCGGACGTTGTCTTCGCCGAGCAGGTGAAGATGAGGAAGAAGGTCTGACTTCTCGCCGACGTGGGAGTCGTTGCGGGAGCGCAGTAGCCAGCAGCCAATCTGACGCGGAGACAGAAACCGGAGGGAGGTCCAGTGCAGCCAGCAGATCCGGAAAGTCCTCAGAGGAACGTAGGTAGTGGGTGCGGGAGCCCTGCCGGATCACCAGCTGAAATGGGTACCCCCAGTTATATGGAATGTTGCGGTCACATAGGAGAAGCAGTAGAGGGCGCAAGGCTCTGCGCTTGGCGAGGGTGGACCGAGAAAGGTCTTGGAAGAGTTGCACGTTAGCGCTATCTAATACGATTTCATCTTTAGTGCGGGCTTTGCGCATTATGTCTTCTTTAAGCTGGAAAAAATGCACCCTGCAGACAATGTCCCTGGGTCGCGCCAAGTCAGAACTAGGTGGGCCAAGTGTGCGATGTGTCCTGTCTATAATCAGTTACTCTGTCGGGGGCCTTCCCAGGAGACTGTTAAACAAACCCTGCAGAGTAGGAATCAAGTCCTGCTGCTGAGTAGCTTCAGGGATCCCCCGCACCCTAATATTATTTCTCCTGTTGCGGTTTTCTGCGTCCTCCGCAATGTCAAAGAGCTGCTGCAGCTGCTGAGTATGCGTATCCAGCACGCGGTGGACATCAGAAATCTGGGACTGGTGGGTCTGGGTGGTGTCTTCTAACAGTTGCACTGAGGTGGAGAGCGTAGTGATGTCTTCACGGAGGGACCGGATCTCAGTCCTGCATACTGCTTCCAGGCGGGTCAGATAGCGCTCCATATCTAATCTAGTAGGCATAGCTCCTACTTGGTCCCTGAGGGCTTGTATGTCAGCTGCCATGCTAGGGTCCGGCAGTGCTGGAGTGGGGGGTCTCGAAAAATTAGTGGAGGGAAATCCAGCTGCTGAGAGGGGGCAGCGCGATCCCCCTGCTGTGGAGAGGCAGGGGGAGACCGTCTGGCCGCCATGACAGGTGAGGCGGGCGGGAGAGCAGGGGCAGCGGAAGTTGTGAGAAAGCGGCGAATACCGCTTCTGGTGCAGCCAAAGGGACTCAGAGGCTGTGCTGGAGTGTTCTGTTGGCGTTTCCTCCGCATGAGGGTTCAGGGATGCTGCTTAAAGATGCCGGTAAGTGGGCAAACGGGCCGGAGATAGCGGGAGCTCTCAGCAAGTGCAGCCGTCTGACACCATTTTCAAGCCACGCCCTCAACAGTGGAATTTTTTAACCTCTTCATGCATGCAAATGTAACTGCATTTTTGGAGGTGCCTCATTACAAATGAGCATACAGCTATGTCCATTGGATGGTGCAGGCACAGGAATTCCTACGCCATCTGCAGCAGATACCAGCTGTTTTATACTTCCTGCTACAGCTGCCCAGAATGGAGATAGCTCCAGTACCAACAGTTTAACCCATTAGATACCACAGTCAATAGAAACAGCTAGCTCTTAACGGGTTTAACAGAGGCCCTACTCTACACTGGACTCAAAGCATTAAAATGCAAAAAGTTCAGTTCTTAAAGGGCCACTAAAGCCCAGAAGCCAAACAAAGAAAAAAGAACAACTAACAAAATGTAACATAATCTCCTTATGTGTCTTTATTATTTGGTCTTGTTTCCTCTGATATCACAATTGCAAGCCATGAAAAATAAACTAGAAAATCAGTGCATTGTTCTCTCAGGCTGCAGCCATGTCTTCTCCCCCTCTGATGCTAGTGCACATAAATAAGGAAGTTTAGGAGGAGGGCGCTGGGTTTAGTCTGGATTATGTTGAAAGAAATCTCCTAGTTACTAATAGTACTAAATAGATTTGGTAACAGCACCAGCCATAGTGCCAGCTGCAGTACATACATAGATAGTCTGCCCAGTTACACAGTAATAATTCAGTGTGTATAGCTCCACAAGTCTTGTAATCCAGGTCTCCAACAATGTGGGCATTCAGGCACCTGAGAAAGCTGGGTTGCATTTTCTGCAGTGTAACTGATCTGGTACTCATGGTATACCTTCACACAAGAAGGGAGGTTATGTAAGAAGCTGTTGAAGTTTTGCAGCTTCCATCTCTCTCACAGTACAGGGAATGTCTATTGAAGTGAAAGCAGTGCTAACCCATGCCTCTACCCAGAATTTCCTGTCTGCCTGTGGGCTCAATCTAGTGCACAGAGCTGTACTAGCCGAAGATGGAGAGGCATGGAAAAAAGAGACCACTGACTACAGTTTATCTATTTAACTGCTTTCTGCAGCAGCTTACAGATGTACATGGAGAAAGGACTACAAACTTTCCTCAGAGGTTTCTGCTTAATTTTTCTTGTTTTTCAGGGTTTATTGACCCTTTAAATCTCATTCCATCATTCCACATGTTTTTCCAACACTATTTTTGTTTTAGTCAGCTCAGTCACCAGGTGACTTTCCAAACAAATGCTTCACACCAGGGCCAGAGACAACACCTGGCATACCTGGGCAAGTGCTAGGCCCACCACCCCTGGGGGGCGCATTGCTCAGAGACTTGCCAAGGGGGGCTATGTCCTGGGTGCAAGCTCTCAGGGGGGGTTCCGGGCCTGCTGCTATGAGCGCTTCCATCAATACAGATGGAAGTGCTCATTGATGGAGTGCAGGGGAGCCGGCGGTCCTTTTATTCACTAACTACAGCTCATGTTCCCCTGTCTCCTTCTCTTCTCCAGGCCCGACTCAGCGGTGACATCATGTCATGTGTCTTACTGCTGCGCTGGGCCGGAGGAGAGAAGGGGCACAGGGAGATGAGCTGCAGTTAGTGAATGAAAGGACCGTCAGCTCCCCAGCGCTCCAGCAATGATAGGCATGTGTGGAATGCCACTGGGGGGTCATTATACTGTGTCGGGGGCCACTGAGGGGGTCATTATACTTTATTAGGGCCCATTAGGGTTTATTATATTGTATGCGGGGGCACTGTGGGTCATTATGCTGTATGAGGGCACTGGGTGTCATTATAGTGTATGGTGGGGGAGGGGGGTGCCAGAGACAGGATCTGCCCCAGGTGCCAAACACCCTAGGCACACTATTGCCACTGCGTCTCCTCACTGCAAAATTCAAAAGAGTGAATAGCTGCGCTGCTGTTGCTCAACCCGTCCCTCACGCAACAGAAACTGTATAGCAGCGGCCCGGGCGAAATATCGTCGGCCTGGGGCACTTTAAATTATCAGCACAGTCTGTGCGGAGAGCAGCACATACAGTCTGTATGTTACAGACTGTACTGACTACGCACAGTGCAGCAATCGAGGTGCTGGTACCTGTCGCGGCTTCATTACACATCACACCTTGACTCTCAGCCAATAGTAGCTGGCGGCTCTGTGATCTGTAATGAAGCCACAGGAACGCCCAACAGGCTAGGTGCCAGCGCGGAGTGTGAGCAGCCAGTCAGAGGCAGCATCATAAGCATAAAGTGGGGCAGTGTGTCTGTGCGGCAAAGTGCCTCCAGCTCAGCAACTCTCTTCCCAGTCTGCACTATATAACAAGCTATTGTGATTTTAGGAAAGGGTGGGGAGGGTGGGGGCCCCCATATGTTGTTACAGTCACCCAGGGATTTAAGTCTAGGTCCAAATCTGTGTTCTAATCTAAGGTTCACATCTGAGTTTTGTTTTCCATTGCTTTCCACACTTCTCTGACATGGGAGCAGAACGACGAAAATACCAGGATTGCTGACATTCTTGCCCAAAGAACCCGTACAGTGCCAGATGGGACTCATTAACTCAAATGGGGCCTGTTTGGTGTCGTTTTGGTCTAAACGTGTCATATGGTGTCACAAGTGAAAGCCATATGGGAAAAAGTGCGCAATACCACATTTCATGTTTTTTGGCCACATACCCCACAAAAAATTGAATAAAATGCGATCAAAAAGTTGTATGCATGCAAAAATGGTGAAAACTGTAGACAACCTGGGGGACTGAAACAGTGGGTAGGTAAATAAAAGGAGGCAAAAAGGGCAGGGCAAAAGCATAAAATCTCCAAACTCAACACCATTTCTGGACTATTAGACATTGACAACCTCAAGCATCAACTCTAAGCAGCACTGGTCAACTGTACCAGAACCATTTAACCCTCTAACTGCTGACTCATGAGTGCTAACTTACCCACTAATACCAGAATAACTCTCAGACCACCTGGTCACTACACATACAATCATGGGCTGGTTAAAAAAAATAAAAAAACAACAAATCAAAAAATCAAGTATGCCCTAACAGACAATACAGACGGAAGAATTCTGCACACTATGTCACCTCCACAATTTTCACTGGTAGAGGTCAGAATGAGACTTGCCAGTTACTAAGAGAGTCATAGAGAAAATGCCAGAAGACTGCAGATTTACAAGGGAACTTTAAAAGACTTGTAGATTGCCAGAACCTGACTGTATTAGTAGTTGAATCAATGAAACAAAACATCCATGACTTCAAAATGATCATCCATGATTTCAAAAAGATATGACATTGTGAGGATCACTCCCACATAAAATATATTGAGGTCAGGGAATCTAAAAATCTGAAGGATTTAGTGTTGGTGGTACTGGTGGAGTGTAGTCTTGCTGACAAGAGATACTATAGCAGATTAACATTTTATGGAACCAAAGATGCTTTAACAAATAACTTTGCATAAAGAGCTGGAGCTTCCAGAGATGTACAGAAATAATAAAATTTTGGGGGATTTCTTAGTGGCAACTATGAAGACAAGGAGACATTTAAAACCAGTCACAAGTATTCTTCAGCAAAGGATGTGTAATATAAATAGGGAATAGCAGGGACACTTATCAATCATGAAAGCTCATATGCATTTCAGATAGTTGAAGAGGCATCTATAGCTGGGAAGAACTGTACATTCAAGTAAACATTAAGCCGAGACTTCAACCCAAATTATCCCGAGTGGTCCATGGTCTAAAAATGTTTATTTGTAAAGGGACATCTGAACAAAGCCCGTAGTGTCTACAAGGATCATGTCTAACTGTTCCCTGATGTTCACTCTGGTTAAGCGAAAACTAGAGGATGAGACTTATATGATAATGCTAACAGACTTTTAAATGGTCTCTTAACTCTCGGGTCTCTGAAATTTTCTTTTTTTCCTTTGCTAGTTCATACTGTCTTCTTACTGTCTAGATTTAAACCCTTTAGTATTACCTGTGGCTCAGACATGATTTTTTTTTTATACAATAAATTTTTATTGTTTTTTCAAAACAGAATTACAAACAGAATTGAGTGTTGTTTTCATACATATAATCAGTGCTTCACATAACCACATTGGCAGCACCGATTAGGTTTCCATACAGTAGAATCTTGGAAAAGTGTAGTAACACCCATCAGGTAACATACAGGAAGTTACATAAAGAGAACAGGAAGTAACATAAAGAAAGAACAAGAAAATAATAAAATATTCAACATAAGATCAATAAAAAGTCATCTCTTGAGGACTCTGACTGGTTCATAGCATGGTATGACATACACCAAGGTAACAGGTCAAGACATCGGAATTGCATATTTAGAATTCACCCAGATACCCCATAATTTTGTGAATTTCCGGGATGTACGATTTGCCATAGCTAATATACGTTCAAACTTGAAGGTTTTATTCATTTTTCAACCTGAGGCCCTCCAGCTGTTGTAAAACTACAACTCCAACCATGCCTTGCTGTAGGCTGATAGCTGTAGACTGTCCAGGAATGCTGGGAGTTGTAGTTTTGCAACAGCTGGAGGGCCGCAGGTTGACCATGCCTGGCTTAGGCGATCTGGTGTGTAATACCATCTCAAGATGGTTTTTAAAAGAGATTCATAATGAACCGTGCATCTCAGGTGTTTAGAAATAAAGCCTAGCGATTTTTTCCATTGTTCCTCCGAAAAGGAGAGGCTCAATTCCTTTTCCCAGGACTGAAAGGGCATGGATTTTGTGAAAGTGTTTTTTTCTTTTATCATGACATAATAAGGTCCCAACTTGGTGTTAATTGAGGGAGGGAGTGCCCAGAGTTTAAATAAGTCAGGATTGGCTGACACTTGAAGGAAGTTTGTGGAGCGGGTAAGGTGTCTTATCTGTAGGTATTTGAAAAATTCTGTGTTAGGTATTTGATATGTGTGATGTATGTTCTCAAAGGAAAGGAGATCTTCCGCATCATACAGCTGTGAGATCGTATTGATACCATTTTTCATCCAATTCCCTAATGGTAGATCTGTAATCAGGAATTCTAGCACGGTAAGAGGGGCTTGTGAGAGAAGCGGCATACTGGAGTTAGAACCTTCTTTATGGAATTGTAGCCAGTGTTCCAAAGCTGTGGACACTAGGTGGGTGAGTGAAGGGCGAACAAAAGAGGGATGTAGGGAGGATATTAAGAGAGATTTCAGTGTTTAGAACGGTCTTCTAGCCACCAGTCCCTCAATTAGACAATTTGAGAAGCTAGAAAATAATCATGGATTTTGAGAAGTCCCAATCCGCCACTTTGTTTAGTTTTTTGGAAAATAGAGGTAGATATGCGAGGTCTTTTATTGCCCCAAATGAAGGAATTTAGTTGCTTTGTACAGGCGGTGAAGAAGGACCTCGGGGGATGAATGGGCAGTGTTTTGAATAAATATAGGAGTTTGGGAAGAGTGAACATTTGGAAGGCCGCAATGTGGCCCACCCAAGATATTTCGTGTTTAGAAAGGTTGAGAAGCTCCTTTTCCAAGGTAGATATGAAAGGAAATTAATTTGCTTTATATAATTTGGATATCGTAGTTGTCAATTGTATACCTAAGTATTTAATCTGGGAGGTTTGCCAGTCTAGTGAAAACGAGGAGGTAAGGGATGGTAGGTGATGAGGGCTGATGTTAAGGGGGAGTGCCTGGGATTTATTGGTGTTAAGTTTATAGAAGGATAAGCCGCCAAAGGATGAAATGATCTCCATAGCTGCTTTCAATGAGTTATGTGGATCTGTTAAAGACAATAGGATATCATCTGCATAGAGACTGATTTTGTGGTTTCTATCTCCAATGGTTATTCCCTTTATCCTATCGTCATTTCTGATAGCTTGGGCCAGGGGTTCGATGGACAGAACAAATATCAGGGGGAAAGGGGGCAGCCCTGCCGGGTGCCATTTGTAATATCAAAGGGTGTGGAGAGTGCTCTATTTATCCAGACTTTAGCATATAGACAAGTGTATAATGCCTTAATAGCCGACAGTATCGCTCCATTGAATCCCATATGGGATAGTGAAAAAGCAAAAGGCCAGTTTATACGGTCGAATGCCTTTTCGGAATCAAGCGTCATTAGGACTGCAGGAGTTTTTTGTTTGTTCAAGAAGTCAATAATGTTTAAGACTCTGCGGGTGTTTTCTTGAATCTGTCGACCTTTAACGAATCCTACTTGGTCCATATGTGTGAGTAAGGGAATCAGTGAGGCTAATTAATTGGCTAGGGCTTTGGCAAATATTTTGGTGTCCAGGTTTAGCAATGATATCTGGCGATAATGTTTTGGACATCTGATTTGGGGATAGTCACAATTGTGGCCTCCAGCATTTCTTTCGGGATTTTACCCGAATCCATCACTAGCTGAAAGATTTGGAGCATATATGGAGAGAGTAAGTTTTGGAATGACTTATAGTAGGCATTAGACAAGCCATCAGGGCCTAGAGCTTTATGGTTTGGGAGTTTCATGATGATACTTGAAAGTTCTTCGGCTGAAAAGAGGGCATTCAACTGGGTCGGTTGTTTGCTATTAATGGAGGGAAGATGGAGGGACAATAGAAACTGGTTAATAGTATCTGCAGAGGGGGAATGAGGACCCGATTGTGGTGTTAGGTTATAAAGTGTTTCGTAGAAGGACTTAAAAAAATTGTCTATAACCTGGGGGTCTGTTATTTTAGAGCCTGTTAGGGGGGAGGTCAGGAAAGGGATTTTCGACTTAACTAAATGGGATTTCAATCTGTGGGCTAATAATTTTCCTGCCTTGTTTTGTGAGTAATATGAGGCATTAAGGGATTTTAGGTGTTTTTCATGTTGATATAGCAGGGTATTTTTCAGTTGGAGTCTGAGCATTTGAAGCTGTTTTGCCTATGTTGCATTCGGCATGGCTTTATTTAGGGATTATAACTGTTTGATTTGTTGCAGTAGTTCTGTAATTTTCCCTTCTCTATCTCTCTTAGCTTGATGTCCTACTATAATAAAGATCCCTCTTAATATATGCCTTGTGAGCGTTCCAAAGAGAGAATGGATTATATACAGAGTCTTCATTAATTATGAAGTACTCGGATAGTGCTGGTATAATTTCCGCTCTATACTTGGGATGTTCTAAAAGATAAGTGTTATTGCGCCAGGGAGTGTAGGGGGGTGTACATGTTTTGTGAATACTTAAGGTGATAGGGGCGTGATCTGACCAGGTGATTAGTTCAATCGAAGAGTGTGTTGCATTGTGTAGTATGGATCTGTCAACTAGAAAAAGGTCAATTCTGGAGTATGAGTTGTGCACTGTCGAGAAAAATGTATAATCCCTTTTACTATCTATGTTGGATCCTCCACACATCATATAAATCCTCCTCACAAAGCAAGGAGGTCAAAGTAGAAGGATGTTCTTTATGTGGAGAGGAGTCTGTGGAGGAATCCACTACGATATTAAAATCACCATCCCACACCACTCATCCCTTTTTGATTTTGTTTACTTTTTTTGTAAGCTTTTTTATAAAAGAAACATGGTGTCTGTTTGGGGCATATACAAAAACTAATGTATATTGAATGTTATTTAAAAGGGCTACTATTATCACAAATCTACCACCGGGGTCTATCACTACCTCTTTTTCCTGGAAAGCTACCAAATCTCTTATAGCCACCATCACACCTCTTTGCTTTTTGGTATAATTAGATTGGAATATATGTGGGAAGCAAGAATGTTTCAATCTATGAGCGTCAGTTTTAATTATGTGAGTCTCTAGTACAGAGAACATCACATTTTAATTGTTTCGCTTCTCTCCACAGCGATGAACGCTTAAAGGGACAGTTAAGTCCCTTTGTGTTCAGTGCAGCAATTTTAAGAACCACTGGTAATGAGTGAAGAGTACTTGTGAATGGTGTGGTCGGTATGGGAAAATGCCTGAAACTTGTGACATTCGGTAGCTGCAAATCAGATGGACTCCGGTGGTATAGCCAGTACAGACCCTCGAGAGAGACAAAAAGGTTAAACAAGTGAAAAACATTATGTGCGATATAAAACCAGAAACATGAAACAGGTTTTAACTGAGTTAAGGAGAAAACCAGCTGTGGGAGCTGGTAGAACATATCGGGCATCTTTTATGGCTCAAGGTCACTCAGCGCCACAATATCTATTATGTATAGAACCTGAAAGTCAGCGTGTTTTACATCTCTTCTGAGATACCAGTTGCCATTCTGGATGTAGTCGCGATGGGGCTTTTGGATCCAGATTTGCGTCTTCTATGGTGATGTTCCAGGAATCCAAGAGTTCTTTTCCAGAGTCTAGTGAACATATAACATGCAAAGTTCCTTGATGTTGGATAAGAACTTTCGTCGGGAATCCCCATCTGTATGGAATATTATGTTGTCTTAAGGTCATAGTAAATGGGGCTAGGGCACGTCTTTGCTGTAGAGTGTAGGCCGAGAGGTCTGCAAACATTTTAATCTGGTCATAGGGTGTTGGTAAAACGCCTTTCTGCCAAGCTCCTGCCATGAGAGCTTCTTTTATGTGAAAGAAATGGACTCTGGCCAAAACGTCTCTAGGAGTAGTCTCTGGCAGGTGTTTTGGACGAGCAACTCTGTGGGCTCTGTCAATAGTGAGGTCTTGAGTCGAGAGGTTTGGAATGATAGTTTTCATGAGGTTTTACAAATAGGAACACAGGTCCTTAGATGTGACGTCTTCAGGTATCCTGCACAATTTTATGTTGTTTCTCCTGGACCTGTCCTCCAGATCCACAACTTTAGCTTTAAGATGTTCAATCTCATCTGTCAGCTCATTATGAGTGCCTATTAGCTGGTTGTGTGATGTGGCAAAGTCTCCCAATTTGGACTCAACATGGCTAACCCTCTTGTCGATGGACGCTACTGATGTTTGGAACGGTATAACGAGGGCAGAAAAGTTCTTATGCATAGATTGGCTTAGGAGGACTAGCATGTCCTTTAATGTGTTGCCTGAGGCAGGTTGATCGCTTGTAGGGTGAGGAGGCTTGAAAAGAAGGTGATAGGGTCACCGGTTCTCCCGCTAGTGGTGCCGAGCTTGTGGTGGTTAGGTCAGGAAAGCTGGATCACGGAGAGTGTGACGATGCAGGGGAAGCGGCGCCATCTTGGTCCTTGCCGCGTTCAAAGAAAAAGTCCAGCTTCCCTTGTTTCTTCGTTGACCGCTTGCCTCTGGTCATCATTGGAGACAGTTAAGAGTAGTTTGGAGTGAAAAGTAATGGTTCTGAGGAGTATATAGTAGGTTCGTCGCTGATATGGCGCTGGAGCTCCTGTCTCACGCAGCCATCCTGCACGGCTGGCAGACCACACCCCTCAGACATGATTTTTGATCTTGTTATGGAACAACTGGCATAAAGGGAACTATATGTCATAGATATTTATGTCAAATGTAAAAGCAAAATAACAATTGCTGTCTTTTTTCTGCTCTATCCAGAAATATGGTGCCCTTGAAAAAAAACAACCCATTCCACAAAGACATGTCAACAGAAAATACATATGGCTATGTTAACAGAAAAATGTATCGCATTCGGAACCAACTGAAAAAACTAAAACAAAATTGGCCTAGCCTTGAAGGGGTTAACTGAGATGATGTATGTATTTAGTCTTACAAAGCACTCTTTACTCATCACCATATGCACATATATATACCTCCCAACTTTTTTTTATTTTTACATCTAGCCATGGCTCTATCCAGACATGTTCAATGCCTTCCAGCCCAATAGACAGTAAGACTGCCCCCCCATAGTAGGGATGCCCCCTTAGTGCCACCTACACAGTAAGGACTCACCTTAGCGCCTTCCCACCAAGAAGGATTCTCCCTTAGTGCCCCAACATAGTTAGAAAGTCCACTTAGTGCTCCCTGACAATAGTGGGGCCCCTTAGACTACATTCACATGACACTGAAAAAAACGGCCATTTAAAACAGATAAACTGTCACTGTTCATGGCCATTTTGCATCTGTGCATCCATTTTCTTCTGTCCATCTATTCGTTTCTAATGTCTAATGTGACGTCATGACGCTGGAAGCTTCAGGTCCTGCTTCCTCCAGTGTGAAGCAAGTGTTCCAGCGTGTGCCTTTTCAATTTTTATTTTTAACTTAATGTGCCCCCCCACAATCCTATGGGCTAGGGAGCTGAGGGCCCCTAAAGATGCAGATACAGTTAAAATCAGTACATGTGGTGGTCTTCTCCAGGCAATGCTCAATATTTAGGACTCTTTGCTAACTACAGCAGAGCCCAGAGCCTGTATGGAAGTGCACAGAAGCCATATGCCTCCATAGTAAAATGTCATGAGGCATTTTTGTGCTGTCCTAATGCTCTGTTGAACTCCTTGTGTATGGAGATGTTCTCCCCTAGAAGCAATGCCCAGTAGATATTCCACAATTTTTCTCAGACTGATATGAATCTGTATGCCTCCTTATTAATTCAGAGGCATATGGAGGTAAAGCCCCAGTGTACCTCTATAGCATCCCCCATTATGGCTTATACCTCTATAGCATCCCCCATTATGGCTTCATAGAAAATGGAGATCTATAACAGCCATTTGCAAGAGACCTAAATTTTAAGTTACACTGATAACCAAAATTAATATTTCTTTTTTCTTGCAGCCATTTTTAGTGTTATGCTGTCAGTATTATCTATCAATAGCAAAGTGATATCTTATCAGTATGTTCGTTACTACCGTCAGCAACATATTCAATTACGCAGAGATCTGGTAAATATTTAATAGCTAAATAGTACATATTCTAGCTACACTGACCTGTTACCTGGCTATATGACTGCCAACTCATATCAGTGGACTGTTATTAAAGGTAATCTGTGACTGTGTAACTAAACATAATATCTGCTAGAGCTGTCATCACGTATTAGAAACATACCTTTTGATGTCAAATTTGTTTCTGAAAATTCAATGTTTTTGAACTTGCGGTGCAGATGGGGGGTTTCATGGGCAGATATAATGACTCAGGGAAAGCCTGGCTGTCAATCAAGACACAATGGGAGGTGCTGGGAGGCAGAAGACTGCAGAGATTAGGTCACCGACGGATGCAGCCCCACCCACAGTTCACTTAAATGTTAATTCACATAAAAAGAATTTGCCATTATTCTTTCTTTAACTCGTTGCATATAGTGCTAGTTTTGCAAAATGGCATATTTATAGATATTGGGGGTCATTTACTAAGACTGGCGTTTTAGATGCTGGTCTTAATAACACAGTGCACTGGCAGTGGATCCGCTGAAGTTATGAAGAGAAGTCGGCCTCTACATAACTTCGGTGCATCCATCGCTTTCTTGCTGGCTTAAATTTAGACAATTTTCTGCACCTAAAAAATAGAAAATGATAAATGAGACAGGCCTGTCAGACCCTCCCATTTTCCTGCTGCGTCCCCTTTTTTAGACCTGGGCTGAGTGGGGAAAAGTTGCAGAGTGTGGTGCAAAAAACCTTTGCGTCGCAATCTGCACCAGAAATACACCACAAATTAGCGAATATCTGTTCAGTTTTTTATCAGCATGGTGAATCAATGCCTGGGGAACAGATAAAGCTCCCAGCTCATTACGAAACTGGACTCATAAGTGCAGTTTAGTTTTTATGCTAATACAATATACTGGAGTATGTACTGGGTTTCTGTTTATTTAAAATTCTGCCATCAGATAGGGTAGTAGGTACATATAATAGGGGCAGTTTCATGTCAGTGCTGTAAAGAACATGCTTGTAATATGGTTATATTGCAGTCAGTATGATTAGCATCGAGCAATGTAAAGCCTAACTGTGTTAACTTGTTTTTGTATACTTATTTATAGGTGCACTTACTGGATAAAGAAAACAAGAAAAACACATAAAACAAATATATAAAACCATAAAAAATCTTTTAAACCGTAATGATAATGTTAATGTACAACACTGTCTACGTGCAGATCACCAAGGGTGTGTCAAGAAATATGAATCACTAAACACATTGCAGTGACTTCCTGGTGATTTGCATTCTTCCATTTGGGTGTGGCAAAGCTTGCTATAAATGTAGTCGATTATCAATTAAACACAAACAGTATCAGCAGATTATATATGTACATGGACTACTTACAATACAAGTTGTATGCTTTCTATTTAATTGCATGTATTTCCACCCTGCTAGCTTGGTAACTAACCAATAGAGGTACAAATCAAGAAGGTAGAACTCCAGCAAGATACAGCAACAAATAGTAGGTTGTAAGGCTGAAAAAAAACATACGTCCATCCAGTTCAGCCTATTATCCTGCAAGGTTGATTTAGAGTAAGACAAAAAAAATTCTCACGAGACAGAAGCCAATTTTCCTTATCTAAAAGGGGGAAAAATTCCTTCCTAACTCCAAATCAGGTAATCAGAGTAACTCCGTAGATCAATGACCCTTTGCCTAATTCTAATATCAGGTCCCTCTTGAACTCTTTTAGTGAATTCATCATCACCACCTCAGGCAGAGAGTTCCATAGTCTCACTGCTCTTACCGTAAAGAATCCTCTTCTATGTTGGTATAAAAACCTTTCCTTTAGGCCTCTTTCACACGAACGTTGTGTTTTGCGGTCCGCAAATTGCGGAGCTGCAAAAACAACAGATAGCATCCGTGTGCATTCCGTATTTTGCGGAACGGAACAGCTGGCCCCTAATAGAACAGTACTATTCTTGTCCGTAATACGGACAAGAATAGGACATGCTCTATTTTTTTTTGCGGGCTACGGAACAGAGCAACGGTTGCGGCATTTTTTGCGGACCCATAGAAATGAATGGGTCCACATTTTTCATGTGAAAAATGCGGATCGGAGTCCGCAAAAAATACGTTCGTGTGAAAGAGGCCTTAGAGGTAGAGTTTGTCCCCTGGTTACAGACCCAGTTCATTCCCAATGCATCATTAATAACCACCTTCTGTGTTTTATCACTGAGCAAGTGATCCCAAGATTAATGTACAAAAATGAAAACCCAATATCATTTATGACATGGTAGTCTCTTTATAACAAACGTAGAACCACTCCTGTATCTCACCTGGATCCAGAGATCTCCCCATTCATTGCTCCAGTTGCTCTGCTAGATTTATTCCAAGCTGCCACCTTAGGGGACATGACCTTTTTCAGGTGGTGTGTCCTCTCTACTTGTTGCAGTTCAAAGATGGACCTAAACATGTGTTTCCATCTCAGTGAGCAGGACTTTGGTGCTTTCGGTGACAAGTTTTGCAGATTATTCATTTCTGGTGAAAAATTTCGACCTTTGCTACTACACAATCTTGTCTCATACGTGCCCTTGAACCCCACATGGGCAATTTTTGGATATGTAGACAAGTTCGACTTCCCCTGTACCCCATCTTTCAAATTGTTTCTAGAGAAGTTGTCCTTATCATGTAGATTGGGTGGAAGCGGCATCCAAAACACATTTTTTGAGGTCCGGGAAAGTTTTGTTATTCTCACCTCCGACACACAATCTGATCTCAAGAGAATGCTTTAGGCCCCATTTACACTACCTTATTTGTGGTCTGCATCCGATCCACATTTTTTGCAGATTGGATGCAGACCCATTCATTTCAAGGGGGCCGCAAAAAATGCAGACAACACACTGTGCTGTCCATATCCGTATGTCCATTCTGTAGTCCCACAAAAAAGAGATACAGTCCTTAGGGGTTCTTGCCAGTGGAGGACTGTGATTCATGGGTGACCTCTCTGGTCTCCTATTTCTTTTTTCTTTCTTATTTACATAAGAAATGACCAGGGATGAAAGATATGTTTCTTTTCTTTCTTTTTAGTTTTATGTTAATCCTGGGTTTTCTTATATCTGCCAAGGATTCACCACACGTTCCGATACCATTATGATATAGTAACATTCCTTATCAACCATATCGCACTTTGTATGTGTTTGTGTACTAGAAGACTTGCTTCTTGTATTAGATCAGCTACACAACATCCAGGATTGTGTTAATTGTTGTTCTTATTTGAAAAATGTAATAAAAACATTGACACACAAAAAGAGTAAGCGCAGTGATCTTGCCATCTACCAAATAGGAAAAGTAAACAGCACCTCCAGAGTGAAGCTATATCTCTAGTAAACATTGGGTACTTGTGCCACCAGCTGTTACTAAAAAGACCTTGGGTTGTTTGGTTGATATTTGGCACGTTGGATTGTTCTGTGCCTAGCACAACGCCCCAAGGTGAGTGGTTTTCATACCCTCCCCGTAGTCTTTTGGTCATCCCAGGTGCTGCTCTATGCTCCTTCTGTGTATTTTTTCAGATATAGTATTAAGAAGACTTTTTTTTTTAGATTTTGAATTTATATGTTAAATACAATTGGTGCACAACTCTGTTGTCTTCAAGAGGACCTGTCACCTCTCCTAACACATCTGTTTTAGTAAATAATTGTATTCTGCATGTAGTAACAATTCTGGAACATTTATTCTTGTGACCCTTTTTGCCATTCTTCTTTTATTATTGCTAGAAGGTTATAAAAAAAAAGGGGGGGGGGTATCTCCGCACAGTCTAGCATTGACTAATCACTGCGGCCAGCTGCTGCCTGTGCAGGGACTCACCCTCAACACTCATCTGTACCTTCATCCTTAAACTTCTAGCAGAAATAAAAGAAGAACCTAGTCGTAAGAAACGATTCTCCAGAATTGTTATTGCATGGGTAATGAAAGTGATTAAAACAGAGAGGTGACAGGTACCCTTTAAGTGCATTTTTTAACCCTGTAGTGATGTAACTAATTTTAGCTAGTAACATTTTCTCCCCTCTGTAATTAAAGCATTTTTTTTATTTATTCTTCATTTTAGCTGTATGAGATAGAGAAATTTGCAGGACTGCTTGCATTTTGCCATTTCATTTTTCTCTCTAAATACAAGGGAGAAAAAAATGTTTAATACATTTCCTCACCCTCCACAACACCTCCCTCATCACTGTTTAAAAGGTCAACACTTTCTGCATTAACCTCTAGAGTCCCAGCACCATACATGTATGGCGGAAGGGAAGGATTTAAATATGGTGCCCAGTTGCAAAAATAGCAGATGCCATAGCTGCTGAACTACTACTACTACTGAACTACAATGTGAGCTAAAAGCGATCTGAAGATCACATATTCTAGCCTCATAGGGGCCTAAAAAAAGCAAAAAAAAGTTCTAATCACCCCCCTTTCTCCAGAGTTCAGATAAAAATAAATAATAAAAAACATCCTAAAGAGGGACATTTTTCCTAGACTCCTATAAGTTTTTCTGACTATCTCTTGGAAACACCCCCAGGTGTTCTTTCCTTGCCTTGTTGGGAAAGGATTCCCCTCAGGGATGAGCTATGGTTTGCTGACTCGCTTCAAACTGTCCAGGGACATTGGTCTCACTAACTTTCTTCTTTATTATAGGGCGGCCATTTCTAATTTTGAATTAGATCTTATACAGTGCCTTGCGAAAGTATTCGGCCCCCTGGAACTTTTCAACCTTTTGCCACATTTCAGGCTTCAAACAAAAAGATATAACATTTTAAATTTTTGGTGAAGAATCAACAACAAGTGGGTCACAATTGTGAAGTGGAACTAAATTTATTGGATCATTTAAACTTTTTTTGTAATAATAAAACTGAAAAGTTGGGCGTGCAAAATTATTCGGACCATTTACTTTCAGTTCAGAAAACTCACTCCAGAAGTTCATTGAGGATCTCTGAATGATCCAATGTTGTTCTAAATGACTGATGAAGATAAATAGAATCCACCTGTGTGTAATCAAGTCTCCATATAAATACACCTGCTCTGTGATAGTCTCAGGGTTCTGTTTAAAGCACAGAGAGCATCATGAAGATCAAGGAACACACCAGGAAGGTCCGTGATACTGTTGTGGAGAAGTTTAAAGCCGGATTTGGATACCAAAAGATTTCCCAAGCTTTAAACATCCCAAGGAACACTGTGCAAGCGATCATATTGAAATGGAAGGAGTATCAGACCACTGCAAATCTACCAAGACCCGGCCGTACCTCTAAACTTCCATCTCAAACAAGGAGAAGACTGATCAGAGATGCAGCCAAGAGGCCCATGATCACTCTGGATGAACTGCAGAGATCTAGAGCTGAGGTGGGAGAGTCTGTCCATTGGACAACAATCAGTCGAACACTTCACAAATCTGGCCGTTATGGAAGAGTGGCAAGAAGAAAGCCATTTCTCAAAGATATCCATAAAAAGTATCGTTTACAGTTTGCCACAAGCCACCTGGGAGACACACCAAACATGTGGAAGAAAGGTGCTCTGGTCAGATGAAACCAAAATCAAACTTTTTGGAAACAATGCAAAACCATATGTTTGGCGTAAAAGCAACACAGCTCATCATCCTGAACACACCATCCCCACTGTCAAACATGGTGGTGGCAGTATCATGGTTTGGGCCTGCTTTTCATCAGCAGGGACAGGGAAGATGGTTAAAATTGATGGGAAGATGGATGGAGCCAAATACAGGACCATTCTGGATGAAAACCTGTTGGAGTCTGCAAAAGACCTGAGACTAGGATGGAGATTTATCTTCCAACAAGACAATGATCCCAAACATAAAGCAAAATCTACAATGGAATGGTTCAAAAATAAACGTATCCAGGTCTTAGAATGGCCAAGTCAAAGTCCAGACCTGAATCCAATTGAGAATATGTGCAAAGAGCTGAAAACTGCTGTTCACAAACGCTCTCCATCCAACCTCAAAGAGCTCAAGCTGTTTTGCAAGGAAGAATGTGCAAGAATTTCAGTCTCTAGATGTGCAAAACTGATAGAGACATACCCCAAGGGACTTGCAGCTGTAATCGCAGCAAAAGGTGGTGCAACAAAGTATTAGTGCAAGGGGGCCAAATAATTTTGCACGCCCCACTTTTCAGTTTTATTATTACAAAAAAAGTTTAAATGATCCAATAAATGTCGTTCCACGTCACAATTGTGACCCACTTGTTGTTGATTCTTCACCAAAAATTTAAAATGTTATATCTTTTTGTTTGAAGCCTGAAATGTGGCAAAAGGTTGAAAAGTTCCAGGGGGCCGAATACTTTTGCAAGGCACTTTACATAATCGCTCCTTAAAATTATTTGTCCAGATTGAACATGACATGGTCCAGCTTTGTCCACAGGGGCCTTTAGGCTCCCCAATCTTTTAGCTCACCTGCTGAAGTCCTCGTTTAAATTTGCCCAAAAAACACAATTGATAAATGCTCCCGGTCCTTTCACTCTGCTGATAATCTTAATCTACCTCCAGGGCTTAAAAACCTGTCTTTCCGTGTCCCTTCATGTAGACCTATAACCAGAATACGTTATGTGTTAAGCTCCTCAGGTTCCCGTCTTCTTATAGACCTCTCAAAACTTTTCCCACAGTCATTGGGAAATCGGGTCTGTTATTTTTTACTTCATAACTCACTACAGAGTTGTGATCCAGGTGCTAGGGAAGAAATTATGCGTGTTTACTTCAGCATCCAATATCCACAATATACAATACTATGCTCACTGAGGTGACAGGGCAAACAATGCCGGAACCAATACTCCCAGATTCCTATCTACGTGGGAAGAGGAGTTGGGTACCCACCTCTCAAAAGGGATAAATCCAAGTTGTTCACGCATAAATTATCTATATCTTTCTGGCTTCAGGAGCTTAAAAGGGTATTCCCATCTTAGACAATGGGGGCATATCGCTAGGACCCGCACCTATATCGAGAACGGAGCAGGGAGCACTGTGCCTGGAGGACCCCGGGTTTCCCGGGGTATGGCCACCACCAGGCATAGCTCCCCGTTGCTCTCATGGAATAAATGGGAGCGCACTACGCATGAGCAGCCACAGCTCCCATTCATTACTATGTAGCCAACGGAAATAGCCAAGCCAGCGCTCGGCTATTTTCAGCGGCCCCATAGAAATGAATGGAGGGTGGCTGCGCATGCACAGTGCGCCTTCCTTAACTTTTGGGGCTACGTTCTCGATATAGGTGCGGGTCCCAGCGGTGGGATCCGCACCTATAAGACAATGGGTATATCCTAGCTATATGACCCCATTGTCTAAGATGGGAATAACCCTTTAACTACATGATATTATCGAGGTGGTACAGAACACCAGCAACATTAAATTTTATGCCACAGTAAGAACACTTGTTGGAGATGTGTGGCTACAGAGGGGATCATATTTCATATTTGGTGGAGACTTTTTCCTTACATCATTCTCTTTGATTGCACAATTCTCTGTGCTCTAGTCCAACATCCAAGAGCAAGAAGGAAATTTTATTTTCATTTTAGCAATGTGACAAATTCCACATAGGTGGTCATCAGAGGCAATCTTAACCAAGATGACTTGGGTGGTGGCAGTGGTTGCACTTAAGTGCATGGAGGAGCTCAGGGCCGAAGATCATAACTGGACTACAGTCTTACTTCAATCCTGGTCCCCCTGGTCTAAGTTTAGAAAGTCCTCAGCATTTCGTTACTCACATGTAGGAATGTTACTATTATAATGCATCTACTTTTTGTACAATTCAGCATTCATATATTTATCTTTTTTATATAAAACAGACCTTTTATATACATCTTATGTGTCACAGTATATGGTACAACTATTGGTAATTATATATACAGTACAGACCAAAAGTTTAGACACACCTTCTCATTCAAAGAGTTTTCTGTATTTTCATGACTATGAAAATTGTAGATTCACACTGAAGGTATCAAAACTATGAATTAACACATGTGGAATTATATACTTAACAAAAAAAGTGTGAAACAACTGAAAATATGTCTTATATTCTAGGTTCTTCAAAGTAGCCACCTTTTGCTTTGATTACTGCTTTGCACACTCTTGGCATTCTCTTGATGAGCTTCAAGAGGTAGTCACCTGAAATGGTTTTCACTTCACAGGTGTGCCCTGTCAGGTTTAATAAGTGGGATTTCTTGCCTTATAAATGGGGTTGGGACCATGAGTTGTGTTGGGCAGAAGTCAGATGGATACACAGCTGATAGTCCTACTGAATGGACTGTTAGAATTTGTATTATGGCAAGAAAAAAGCAGCTAAGTAAAGAAAAACGAGTGGCCATCATTACTTTAAGAAATGAAGGCCAGTCAGTCCGAAAAATTGGGAAAACTTTGAAAGTGTCCCCAAGTGCAGTCGCAAAAACCATCAAGTGCTACAAAGAAACTGGCTCACATGAGGACCGCCCCAGGAAAGGAAGACCAAGAGTCACCTCTGCTGCGGAGGATAAGTTAATCCGAGTCACCAGCCTCAGAAATCACAGGTTAACAGAAGCTCAGATTAGAGACCAGGTCAATGCCACACAGAGTTCTAGCAGCAGACACATCTCTACAACAACTGTTAAGAGGAGACTGTGTGCAGCAGGCCTTCATGGTAAAATAGCTTCTAGGAAACCACTGCTAAGGACAGGAAACAAGCAGAAGAGACTTGTTTGGGCTAAAGAACACAAGTAATTGACATTAGACCAGTGGAAATCTGTGCTTTGGTCTGATGAGTCCAAATTTGAGATCTTTGGTTCCAACCACCGTGTCTTTGTGCGACGCAGAAAAGGTGAACGGATGGACTCTACATCCCTGGTTCCCACCGTGAAGCATGGAGGAGGAGGTGTGATGGTGCTTTGCTGGTGACACTGTTGGGGATTTATTCAAAATTGAAGGCATAGTGAACCAGCATGGCTACCACAGCATCTTGCAGAGGCATGCTATTCCATCCGGTTTGCATTTAGTTGGACCATCATTTATTTATCAACAGGACAATGACCCCAAACACACCTCCAGGCTATGTAAGGGCTATTTGACCAAGAAGCAGAGTGATGGGGTGCTACGCCAGATGACCTGGCCTCCACAGTCACCAGACCTGAACCTAATCGAGATGGTTTGGGGTGAGCTGGACCGCAGAGTGAAGGCAAAAGGGACAACAAGTGCTAAGCATCTCTGGGAACTCCTTCAAGACTGTTGGAATACCATTTCAGGTGACTACCTCTTGAAGCTCATCAAGAGAATGCCAAGAGTGTGCAAAGCAGTAATCAAAGCAAAAGGTGGCTACTTTGAAGAACCTAGAATATAAGACATATTTTCAGTTGTTTCACACTTTTTTGTTAAGTATATAATTCCACATGTGTTAATTCATAGTTTTGATGCCTTCAGTGTGAATCTACAATTTTCATAGTCATGAAAATACAGAAAACTCTTTGAATGAGAAGGTGTGTTTAAACTTTTGGTCTGTACTGTATATAATAGCCGTGCTGATTATTTGGTTGGAATAAATCATTGGATCCCGGGTATTTTGAATTGTTATGTTTTAATATCTTCAATAAAATCATGTTTTTAATGGGGAGCCTCAAAAACTCATGGCTTTTTGATTAGAATTGTAAGTTTGGTTTACTTATCTTCATTCATTTGCATAACATTGTGTTCTTATCATCTATGACTTTACACTGTATTAAGAACTTTATGTGTAAGCTAAATGTCAGATTTTGTAATATTTCCTCAGTAAAAACTATTTGAACTATAGACTGTATTCAGATCTTATGAAAGAGACTTTTACAAATAAATTAAATGTTACCTGTTAAAGAATATTTTCTCATTATTCAACCTCTTGATAACTGCCTATACAGGATTCAGACCCTTTTATTAGTTTATGCTTGACCAGCACAAGTTTACTAAACCGTACCGATTTACACTGAGGGATAAGGCATTAATTCAGTCATTTACTCAAGCTGACAGGTCACAAGCACCTCAAGTAATAGCTTGTTCACTACAATGTAGTTCTCATTATGAATCACCCATGGAAACTCTTCTAGGTTGGTACTTTACCAGTGACTGCTTACATGCTATTTACCCAACTGTTTTGAATCAGTTCTGGAGAAAAGGCACCCAAAAGGGAACACTGAGGCACATTCTCTGGTATTGCCCTATATTATGCTACACTGCTTCCGTAGCTCTCATGCACTCTGTTGATTCCTGGCTGGAAGGGGTGGGACTGTGTCTCATCTCGCCTTAATAACAGAGAGATGAAACAACCCCTTTAAGGGATGACTGGGAAGCAATTTTTCATTTGGTCTCCTCATTGGCAGGCCAACAGGTAACATAGCAACAGTCTGTAAGGCTAAAAAACAACATATGTTCATCCAGTTAAGACTGAAAAAAATTACTTTCCGACTACAATCAGAATAACTCTCTGGATCAACAGCCCCTCTCTAGTTGCTATAGCCAGGGGCGTAGCTAAAGGCTCATGGGCCCTGGTACAAGAGTTCAGCTTTGGGCCGCCCCCCCGCAAGAGTTCAGCTGAGGACGGCGATACAGATGAATATGGAGATGAGCGCTTCCACAATGGAAGTGCTCATCTCCCTCTGCCCCGCCGCCACCTCTGGGCCCCCTGGCTTAGGGGCCCGGTCGCAACTGCAACCCCTATAGCTACACCACTGGCTATAGCCTGTAATATTATTACACTCCAGAAATACATCCAAGCCCCTCTTGAACTCTTTTAGTGAATTGACCATCATCACCTTCCATAGTCTCACTGCTTTTACAGTAAAGAATCCTCTTCAATGTTTGTGTAGAAACCTTCTTTCATCCAGACGCAGAGGATATCCCCTCGTCACAGTCACAGTCCTCGGGATAAATAGATCATGGGAGAGATCTTTGTATTGACCCCTGATATATTTATACATAGTTATTAGATCTCCCCTCAGTCTTTTTTCTAAAGTGAATAACACTAATTTTGATGATCTTTCTGGGTACTGTAGTCCACCCATTCCAGTTATTACTTGAGTTGCCCTCCTCTGAACCCTCTCCAGCTCTGCTATGTCTGTCTTGTTCACAGGAGCCCAGAACTGTACACAGTACTCCATGTGTGGTCTGACTAGTGATTTGTAAAGTGGCAGGACTATGTTCTCATCATGGGCATCTATGACCCTTTTGATGCAACCCATTATCTTATTGGCCTTGGCAGCAGCTGTCTGACACTGGTTTCTACAGCTTAGTTTGCTGTTCACTAAAATTCCTAAGTCCTTTTTCATATCAGGGTTACCCAGTGTTTTACCATTTAGTATGTACTATGTTCCTTCTCGTGCGCATTTGTCAGGTGGCACCAGCCCCACAAATTACTTTATTATTTATTGGAACACAAAACAGTGCCCCCTATTTTGGGCTTTGGTTTGCAAAATATTCATCACCGCTAAAATTGTATTACCTAGATACTGAAGGATCCCCCACAATCTCTTCTTTGCAAGAAGTTTACAGTCATCAATAACACCTAAACATACTAAAAAAATCAGTTTTGTTCTTGCACCTGACTAGGCCCCGCCCAAACTGTGGGCCCCATAACAATGCTATGGCTGCTTATGCAATAGTTGCAACCAGGCTTTAATCCCAATTTATTAATTCCATGACCATAAAAAAATAAAGATTCTAATCACCAATGTCCGGCAGTAGCTTCCTCCCCTCTACCCATTAACTACATATTCATGCTCGGCTGTTATGGCAGTGGAGGTGGACCCACTCTGCCAACTAACCAGTTTGACTTAGGGTTAGATCTAAAAGCCTTGTCCTGGTGGTCCTCTGGTTTTCACCCTTAAGCCCTATACAGGCATATGGTCTTCACTGCAAGAGAACCAACAAGCCGCTACCCTCCTGGAATAGTCGCGGTTTAGCGGGCAGCTGACCCATGGGGGTCAAAGACAACAGTGCAAAGCACTAAATGATCAGGCAGTACTGGTATTCATGAAACTGGCGGAGATCAGGGGAGGCTTTGTTTGTGCATGTCCGAGAAACTAGTCTAATTCAGTTTAGGCCTTAATCACACAACAGTATTTTTTGTCCGAATGCGATCTCCATTTTTTGTGGCTCACACAAGGTCCAATTAATATCTATGGGGCTGCAAAGAATGCGGACAGCACATGCGTCATTCATGTGCTGTATGCATCCATGCTGCACATTATAAAACATGTGCTACTCTTGTCCGTTTTGCAGGCCCATGGAAATTGTCGAATGCAAACAGCCAGTATTCGCATTTTGTCTTACAGGCAGAAGCACACATATTCTGGCCGCTATTCTCATCAACTGGCACATAATCAGGGCTGCCATGCCCACTATTATTTGACTACCCTGATGAACCTATTCCTGTGAGATAGGGGAAACATGTCGGGAAGACTACATTGGATAACCTTATCGGATGCGTCTGTAGGAAGAGAAAGCTAGCTTGAGGGTCAGCCACCGATAAGTGGGGCCACCCTTTCGGGGTGATTACTCTGCTTTTAGGTAGGGAATGCCTGCATTATATAGGGCAAGAATCTACATCTAAGCCTATCTGCGCCCCACAATTTGTCTAGATTGTCGTTGTCCTGAATTAGAAGATACCATCATCTGTGGTTTGAGGCTGCCCATTCTGATTGATGACGTTACACAGAATCTGATATTCCACGTGGGCAAATTATGGGCATATTGGGCATATTCCACTGTGGCAGTATAAAATCCTCCAAAAAAAAACAATTTGATGCTTACCCTTCTTTTACATACATTATATTAGCATCTCATAGTTATACATGTGTATATAATCATTGTTATGCACCATATGTATATGTTTAGTAGGACCTTATTTTAGATATATTTGATTAAAAGCTACGTTTTAAGTAGATTCAATACAGTGAATTCTACTTTTTCATCCATAAAATATGAAAATAGGGCTCATTAAAGACAGTTACAGAGTATAAGGGAAAAAATGCTGAAAATGCATGATGTGGGTGACTTTGTGTTAACCGATACTGATTTTTTTTTTGCAGATGGCTCCAGACACACAAAAGGGCTCATTGTGAAAAGTCCCCTAGAATCATAGATACATTTTCTTAATATAATATATATTCTTAATATATATTGCAGAAGATGGATCACATTTTGTCTAATACAGGACTCCAAATTAGCACAGAATTTCCACCCTATATAGACATAAGATGGTGTTTTAAAGGGTAGATACGCTTTGGGTCCCTTTTTTATTAAGAACTCTTACAATATACTCACATTTGGAAAAACTGTTGAAGAAAATGTTAGGACTGAAAACCAGCTCTGTTAATCTGCATGTGGTTGTTTGAGCGTAAAGCACAAATTAAAGAACCATAGAACATTACATAATTTAAAAATGTACAATTTATTAACTTTTTTTTAGCTTTTTATATATTTAAAAACACAATACAAAATTTGTCTTCAAGACATTCTATAAAAGGTAAACATTTCATTTATAAAATTATAAAGAAAGCTCTTTATAATACTAAACACACTTTTTGATACTAAACACATTTCATTAATGGTCTAAATTTATAGATAATTCTACTTTATTAAAATAAAAAACTTTATTACAATACAAATCAGTTTCAAGAAGAAAATAACAAAATTTAATTAGATTAATACTTATCATAATCTTAATAGTTAAGCATAACATAACTATAGTCCTTCATTGTAGGTACATTCATCTAGAGATATTTCCAAAAAATTCTGAAAATACCAATTAATTTACAAACTAATACCAATCTTACTACCGTAATCTTTATCTAATGAAAAATAAAAAAATGAGTTAAATGGGGGTTGGACCTGTTTGCAGTCCCCAATACTAGTTTTATATGTTGCTGGTTGCATAAAGAAACTACAAGATGAAGAGATATTGCTCCCAATTCACTAAAGGAACAAGAAAAAGAAGAACCAGGACTTTATTGCTGGGATGAATTCGGGTCACTATATAATAGTGAACAATTTCATACAGTTTCATAGAAACAAACTTTCATTTGCCCATTACTTTGGACAAACCTATTTACATAATAAAGACAGCCTAACTGGCGTGAGTCTAAAAATGGATTCCAAGGGAGCCTAATACGACGGTGAACGTTGCTGCACTGCTTTTCCTTTCAGAACCCGTCTAATCTGAAATAGAAATAAAAAGATATGAGGTTTAGAAACAGGCAAAAAAGTGCATTTTCATTAATATACTTTAATCAACCTTTATATGCAAAGACGAATTCAGGCATTTATTCTCAAGATAGACTTAAATATAATGGTGACACCAGTGCCACAATTCAACATTTTAATAAGCATACTTTAGAAGAATAGAGTAGTAAAAGAAATATAACTTTATAATGGTCCTACATTTTATGTTAAAAGCACTTAATTATATTGAATTGCACACTGGTCACTGCCATCGAGTTTAAGTATAAGCATATGTAGACAACAGGGACGGCTAACTGCTCAGTAACAAGTAGAGACGGTAAAATAGAGCATGGCGTGAACAATCCAATAGCTGCGTTAAGTCAAGTTAACAGAAAAATTACCTCTTCGCCTACTGCTCCATCCGCAACAAGGTGCACGGGTTGCTCATTCTCTAGGTTCCTAGCACTAGGGTCCGCCCCCTTCCTCATCAGCAGTCGTACAGCACCTACATGGGCTCTTCTGCTCTGTAAACTTGCTGCAACATGTAATGCCGTGTTTCCATTGTAGGCCTGAGACATAAAAAACATATATAAATGTTTCTGCAATGTTTGAAGAGCAGTTAACAGTTTAGAAGTAATTCTCTTAACAAATATTTTATTTTCAAGTTAACCTTAGAAAATGTTCTCTCACACAATAAAATGAAATACAGAGGAAAATACAGCTTACAATTACCTTAGCATTAATAAAATGCAAACTGTTTGGCAACTCCAAGAAAAGACTCATCAGTTCAAGGTTCGCTTCTTCACAAGCTAAATGGAGGGCCGTTCTTCCACTTTTTCGATCCTATAAATGATAGTGTTAAGTTAGGCTCCGCAATGAAATTCTTGTTTCAGGATTAATGCTTACTACGACAATTCATTAAGACAAACTTTGTTGCATCCATATTGTTATTATGTTACACATTAGTTACATGTCCTTTAGTAAAGAAAAAAACTATTGAAAATCTTGTTTCCTACCATTTCTCACCATTGTCAGTGGGTGCTTCAACTGATCCCACTGCTGTGGAGATTTGGTAATGTCAAGTACTGTAGTAATATGTGCCACAAAGCTTTAGTCTAGCACAGGGATGCCTAACCTGCGGCCCTCCAGCTGTTTCAAAACTACAATTCCCAGCATGCCTGCACAGCCTACAGCTATTAGGGCATGCTGGGAGTTGTAGTTTTGCAACAGCTGGAGGGCCACAGGTTAAGCATCCCTGTTCTAGCATATTAAGTGATTAAGGCATCTACTGGCCCACAGTGCTGGACACTACACTACACCACAGCTTAGGTTAAAATATATATTTTTTATGGAATGATTTAAGAGATTATATTGCAGTTGGCGGGAATTTCAACTTGGTCACATCTTCTTGAAGGGGTTATCCTAACAGCATTTATCATGTGGAGTGTCAGATAAATGGTAGTCTGACCGCTAGAAACCTCAGCAATCCCAATTAATCGGGTCCCTGAGGCCCCTGTCCGAATGTGCTCCATTCACGTCTATGGGCAAGCCATAGACAGAGAGTCCCAGAGAAGCGATTGAAGTGGAGGACGTATATCCTTATATGGGTCTCGGAGACTCAGTGAATATGTGAAAAATGGTGTTTGTGGGGTATATTTTTAAATCATTTATGATATAAACCTCCATTAGGCAGTGCAAGAAATTTGATACATAATGATGAACAGAAAATCTTACCCTTGATTCTACTGAAGCTCCCATTTGAAGAAGTGTCTTAACGGTGTCAACCATGGCCTTATTCTTCATCAACAGATCATCTGTTGCGGGTACACCAAACTGCAGTCTCTGAACTATGGCATTGTGAGCAATTACAGCACAATGCAATGGTGTCAGACCTATGTAACACAATAAATGAACTATTAAAAGACAAGCCAAAGTTAACTCAATAAAAAGTATGGGGGTCATTTATTATCCTATATCTATATTAGGCGTATTTCTGGTGCAGATTGCCATGCAATGGTTAGTTGCGCCGCAATCTGTGACTTCTCTCCACTCACGCCAGGTTTAAAAAAGTGGCCATGGCATGGGCGAGGAAGGAGACGGGCTGGCAGAAAATGTCCAAACGTAAGCCAGCAAGGAAGCTGGCTTACATTTGGACTGGCACTGGATGCGCTGAAGTTATGTAGAGGCCCGCACCTCTTCATAACTTTGGCGGATCCACTGCCAGATATAGGGGTTGTTAAGACCGGCATCTAAAATGCCAGTCTTAATAATTGACCCCCTACATTTTGTGTCATTTAAATCACTCAACGTAAAATCACAGACATACCATCGTAATTAGTTGCGTCCACGTCAATGTACTGATTGCTAGCTGCTACGCTTTTTTGGATTGCCTGAAAGAGCAAAAATGAAAACATTGTAAAGTTAGAACTATCATAAGATATAGCATTGCCTAAACAGATAAATAATATACAATTCAACACAAATGTTCTAATATTCTTCTACCTAAGCTAAAAAAACATGCAAAATGACACCATGCTACCTAACACAATTGTGTAATATACATAGTGTCGATACAATGACTCCAATGACCCACCTGCAGCACTTGTGAGTATCCTTTCTCAGCACACACATGGAGTGGCGTACGTCCCCAGTGATCTGTAGTGCTGACTTGTGCTCCAAGGCTGACTAAGTCTTGAACAATCAGATGTTGGTCCGCAGCTACAGCTACTTGCAAGGCACTCTAAAGTGTTAGGAAGGGAAAGTGTTAAACATGCAAACAAGGCTAGAAAAACATGTCAAACTTAATGACAAGAAAGAACATCTTGATAAAAATACAGAGAGCTGGCAGGGTAAATGAATTACTAATACTAAGCCACTGGGCATGGACTTTGATTTGTATTATCTACACGATAAGGAAAGCTGCACTCAGTGCCAATGTTAAAGTCATTACGGCTGCTGATTAACTTTGTACATTGCCAACATGACACTGGAAAGAGGAACTGCAAAATGCATAAAATAACCTCCTGCGTCACTGTAAAAAAGGAAATATAACATAAAGGGACTTCTTACAATAATGACAAAAAGTTACTGTACCTGGTTGTTATGTTCTTTTATATCTAACATATGGAGGGAAGCCATCTTCTGTGCAATGACGTAAGACAGGGCTCGTCTTCCTTGTGCCACTGCAATGTGGAGGCATCTGCAAAAGTCCACAACAAAAAATTTAGATACATCTACTGCCAACGCGTTTAACTGTAATACCATTAAAACTAGTCTGCAACAAGTCTAAAACAATTCCATCTTGCAGTCAAACACACCATAGCTCAGCTTCAATCCCTTGACGACATTCGCCATACATGTATGGCAGATGTCAGGAATTTAAATGTGGCGCCCGCACCGGAAGTTCATTGGGTGCCATAGCCAGTTGGTGACTGCTGATTTATACAGCAGTGTCCCTGATCAGAAAACAGTCCATATAATGACCTGCCACATACATTGTGGTTTTAATATAGACTGCAATACCTTCTGATTATAGTCTATAGTACAAGAAATTTAGTGACCAGATGTTCAAGCCCTCTAAAGGAACTAAAAATAAAGTTAAAAAAAAAACAAGTAATCAACCTTTATAAAATAATGAAAAATTCCAATCACCCTCTTTACTCATTATACAAAAAATAAATTTAAAAAAATCATTAGCATTGCCACATCCAAAAATGCCCAAACTATTAAAATATGAAACTATTGATCCTGTATGGTGAATGCCATGATGGATTAAAAAATAACTAAAAATCTCCAAATTGCTATTTTTTGGCTGTTTCACCTCCCACAAAAAAGCTGAATAAAAAGGGATCAAACAGTCAGACGTACCCCAAAACTGTTTACCACAGCAAGGGGTTAATATAAAAAGAAATTGCTAATTCCACTTACGTATCCCCATCTGCATCTTTAGAGAGGAGTTGCTCAGGAGACATATTTGACAGTTTCTTTTCTTCTTGTTCTATCTGCCACTGAAAGAATGATTTTCCAATCTGAAATGGGCTTGTCTGATTGACCTCTACATGGCACGATGCCGACGGGGAAACATTTGGGGAAGGCTGGGCCGCATTATGAGTTAAAAACTGATTGCAAGGAGAATCTGCAGGTAAGCTGAAGGCTGGAAGGACTGACTCGGCAGGCATCACTGGAATTTCAGGGGCGGATTCAATAAGAGACAGGTAGCTGTCTATAAAGCAACTGTCAAAGACATCATTGGAACAAAGGGTCTCTTGATAATCTTCGGACTGAGTGTAAGTGTTATAGTCTCCAGCACACTGTGGAGAAACATTCTGAGGGACTCCAATTTGGTACTGATCATTTGTATGTTGTGGAGAAGAGTCATTGAATGCCTGAGGAGGTGAGAAGCTCTGAGCTACTTGCTGATAATACTGTCCTTGTGTATGCATGTTCCAGTCTACTCGTACAGTGTTCAAGGACACCGGCTGGGACTCATTCTTTATGTTTATCAAACTCAGCAGGTCTAAGTTTGAGTCTCCACTCATCTCATTTTTCGTAGTATCATCCATGATTTCACCGGGGTTTGGAGTACTTGGTGGGGTCTAGGCAGAAGAGATACATATTAGTAGAGGCTAATAAAAATATGCAAGTGTCAGGGCAGAATGAGGAAATGAATTTACCAGGAAAGAACTGGACTGGTAGGTGCAGACTTTCTTTGCAGCTGGTGCTTCCAATATGAAATCATTGGCCCGTTTCTGGCTTAATATGTTCTTTAGGTCTGGGAGGAAAGAAAACATGAAACGGACAATTCTACTTATCCTGATGCTATACATGCCACTTTAACTAGCACCTCAAATAACATGACAGGGAAAGCGCCCAGTTTAGTATTGAATATATACATACCAGTGTAAGGTTCTTGGCTTCTGCATTTCTATCAGGGAAAAGAAAGCAGAATATGTTACAAGTATTCATTACAAACATCATCTAACAATAGGGACTGTGGTTTTCTAGATGTTAATATCCAGCCTTCTCTTATTAAACACAACTGGCATTTACCTGGATGCCAATTCTATAGGAAGTAATAAAATACTGAATAATGTATCGTCTAATCACCTAGTGTACCACCAACAGGTAACCTACCTGGAAATCATCTGTCTCCGGGCCTGTCTTATTTCTCATCCGGGTAAGGAGCTCCCGCACCGAATTCTTCACTCGAACCCCCTGAAAGTTTCCCTTTGGCTGACGTCCTGTCGCACTGGCTTGTCCAGCTAAAAGCACAAAAATACATGATTTACAAACAGCACACTTGTAAACACTTAGAAACACAGTCACAAGGTCCATGCAGAAAGCTGGCCTAGCTGCAAAAAAAAAAAAAAAAAAAAAACATACGCACTATGTGAAATGGGAAAAAAATTTTTAACAGTTTAAAAAACTTTCTTCAGCTGTTTTTCATTGTTTTTCCTTAGCTGTCTTAAGGGAGCTGAATGTGCGATTGTTTGTTTGCACTGTACACTGCAATACTCTTGTATTACACTGTACTGGGATATTTACCAAGAGTCCAGATGCAGGATATAACAGAGGCCGAACATGGAGGGGACTGTCTTCACAACTACTTGGCCCCCCATGATTGTGTTTTTGCAGGTTGCTGATTGGAGAATAGAGGGAGCTCCAACCCTCGGTCTACTTGCTATTTATCACGGTATGGGGGGGGGGGTTTATATTTCCAGAATCTGAGTTATATCTGACTGATCTCTGCAGTGTGAGTAGGGTGCCAGCTCTGCCATGGATCCTGTACCATCGTTGTGATGTAATATTACTGCACTGGGTAATGCAGTCAGTAATGTAAGAGTATATCACAGGATGAAAGGGTTAATGGAATTTTTACATAAAATGTAATAAAGATTTTAAAAAGTCTTAGTATAAAATATATTTTATGGTGCAAACAGCAATAAAATCTGCCTCTGCACAGATTAAGTGTATAATATTAATGGTATTTTTAAAAAATGGCAAATATTGCTTTATTCTACATTCTCTCCTATGAAGTACACAGTAACATATGTATAATAAACAATGCTGACAAAATAATACAATTTCCACCACATACAATTTAGCCTCATACAGCCACGTGGCAGAAACAAAAAAAAATGTAGATGATAACTACAGCCCTTTTTAGGCTTGGTCTTTATGGGGTTAATGAACACAGCATACATAGTGTGGCAGGAAACTAGCTTCTATACTGGTGGAGGAAAAACATACAGAGAGCAATGCCTAAAGCAAACCAGTTGGTCGGCATAGCTTGGGCACACCTTAGCTCCTCTCTGACGTCAGTAAAACTGAATCCTAGCAACAAAGAGTTTCAACAAGTTTAACTGTAGAAGTGCCATCTGCGTCCAACAACCAGAACAAACAGCATAACAAGAGTATAAAACTGCAATAAAAAACAATCATCACTGTGTGTTCTTATCAATAATAAGGCAGTTACTGCTGGTACTACACTACTAATACAAATGTCCTACAAGCAACCTAAATAACTAATTCCTGAACATAACTACCACACATTCATGTGCATACAGAGAGCGTCTCCCCTCTTCGCCTTACCCTTCTTAGTGCGGGGCCAGGAGGCGCTCAGGCTGCCCTCGCTGTCAGATGTAGGGGAGCAGGGGCCAGAGGAGATGGAGTGAGAGGGAGAGGTGGCAGTGTCAGAGCTGGGAGAGCCTCCATAAAAGTATCCAAGATTCATGGGGCTGTTGATCCAATCTTGATCCAGTAACTCAGTGGAGTCCTCGATCACTCGCTCCACGATCATGACTGCAGAGAGAGTGGAGCCGGAGCTCTACCTGATGATGTGACTACTAAACACGCAGACTGCACGTCTTCTGTATGTGGGAAATTCCCTGTCTGCATTATGTATGACAGCTATCTGGCCCCCCACCCACAACTTCCGGGTGCTAGCCAATGACATGACAGTGTCCTGGGTGCTGATTGGCTGCTGCTCACTACACAGCCAGGGGAGGGGAGATTAGGGCAGGGTTTACGGGAACAGGAGTAGAGAACATTGTGCAATGTCGCCCAGTTCTCACAGATAAAATCATGGCAGATGCTATTTCCTAGTGAGCTAAAAAACCTTTGATGGCGTCATGCCCATGTGAACAGAATTTTCTAGGCGAGGAGCAATTCTGGAGTTTGGTAGAAAGTGTGTTGTTTTCCTGGGGTTTCTGAGCAGCTGCAGAGAGGAGCTATTCTGGAGGGGTTTTCTATAAGGGCTCATGCACAAGAACGTGTGCCGGCCGTGCCCGTGCTGCGGGCCGCATACGGCGGGTCCGCAATAAACGGGCACCGGCCGTGTGCAGCCCGCATCACGGATCGCGGACCCATTCACTTCAATGGGTCCGCGATCCGGGAGATGCAGAGCGGAGGCACGGATCGGAACACCACGGAAGCACTACGGTGTGCTTCCGTGGTGTTTCTGGCTGTGCCTCCGCACCGCAAAGAAGTAGCGCAAGCACTACTTTTTTGCGGTGCGGACCCTCGGATGCGGATCGCGGACCCCATTCAAGTGAATGGGTCCGCGATCCGCATGCGGTGGCCTCACGGTCAGTGCCCGTGCATTGCGGACCGCAATTTGCGGCCCGCAGCACGGGCACGGCCGGCACACGTTCGTGTGCATGAGGCCTAAAGGGTATTGTCCTAGGTTTCTGGGCAGCAGCCGCAGACACTGCATACTGGAATAGCATAAACAGGAGGTGCAATGCTCTGCACAGACAGGTGACTCTGGATGCACTTGGATACAATGCCCTGCATGCAATGGCACTCTGGGTGCACTGGGATACAGTGAAGGGACTGGGGACTAAGGCCCCATTCAGACGACCGTGTTTCACTGTACGGCGGCGGCCTCAGGAAGCAACCAATGACGCCGTGCGCTCCCGTCCTCTGGGCAGCACAGGCCGGGCTTTCACGGCCCGTATACGGCCGTGAAACATGGTCGTCTGAATGGGGCCTAAAGGATGGAATGCTTTGCAGCGACAAGGGACTCTGTATGCACTGGGTGGCAACGCTCTGCAGAGACAGCGAACTCTAGATGTTCCCTCTAAACCTGTGATGGCTAACCTTCGGCACTCCAGCTGTGGTAAAACTACAACTCCCAAGATGCACACTTGCTTGACTGTTCTCAGAATTCCACAGAAATGAATGAAGCATGCTGGGAGTCGTAGTTTCGCCACAGCTGGAGTGCCGGAGGTTAGCCATCACTGCTCTAAACTAAGTAAGTAAGCTGTGTTCTCTGGACGTGAAAGAGTAAAAAATTTACAAACTCTTCAGCAGGTAAAGCTGTTATTGGGCTTGTTAATGCTCATCAGTATGTTGTTTTAAACCCTCTCGTTTCCAGAGTGCACAGTTTAGAGAGAACACTGAGTGCAATGCTCTGCAGTATGGGGACTCTGGGCTGCAATGCTCTGCATAGACAGGACTGATGAAGTGCAAAAGATGAAGTGTTTTATGTAGCAAGAGAACTCTGGTGCACGGGGACACAATATTCTACACAGAATGGGCACATGGGAACCCTTTGTATGATGGGATGCAATGTTCCATGTAGACTGTATACTGGATGCACTGGGATGCAATGTCCTACATAGACTGGGGACTCTGGGTGTGCAATGGGACACAATACTCTATACAGACTGGAGACTCTGGGTGCACTGGGATACAATGCTCTGCAGGGACTGGGGACTCGAGGATGAAATGCTCTACATAGACTAAATACTGGATGCACTGGGGTGCAATGCTCTGCCTAGACTGAGTACTCTGGATGCAATGCTCTGCACACACAATGGAAACGGAGTGCATTGGGATGCAATGCTCTTCAGGTACACGCTACCACTGACAATCTCCTTCTGAAGGGACTGCAGCTGTAGGAAGATTTTGTACCACGCACACCACTATACATTGTGGCTATGCTTTGTACTGCACAAGGTTGCACAAAGGCCGTGTAATTGATGGTTTGTGGGAGGAAACCGGAGAACCTGGAAGAAACCCACACAAACACAGGGAGATCATACAAACTCCATGCAGATGTTGTTCTTTGGCAAATTCCAACCTAGAACCCCAGCGGATCTAATTACTATTCACGTATGACAACATAATCCCATTCACAGTATTCAAAGGATCTGTTTGATAGTCACTGTATCCATCAGCCATGACAGAAGTCTGACAATCTCGGCTTTTAAAGCAGCTCTCTTGAATATTAATGGCCTATCCGAGCAGTGAGGATGCCTGGCCCTGTCACTCTCACTTGGAGGGGGTGTGGCAAAGGGGAGAGGCGGGGCCAAAGCAGTGCTCTGGGGGGGGGGGGGCAGTGTTCTTTTTAGCTATATGTAAGTGAAGTGCTCAGAAGAATTTCTCTGCAATGGTGACACATTTGTAATTTGTCCATTTCTATAGATGCCATTTACTGCTAAAACCACTTACAACTACAGATCACCAACCTCAGGTATCAAATTCTGCTGAATTATCTAATTTATAGTGTCAATGGTCACTATACATATAGGGGTTTCAGAGTGTGCCCCAACACCTTCAGTCTTTAAAGTTCATCATCATAACTGTCTGGTGGGCAATTTACTGCCTCCCTGCCACCACAACTTCCCGAGATATCTTACTTTTAATGCAGTGTCTCCACTGCAGGTGTTGATCTCACTGTATTTTGTGTATTAGGGGACAGAGCAAGAGGTTCCCTAGCTGCAGTTGCTAGGCAGGGCTGGAACCACCCCTTCCTCTCTAGGGAGGAAGCGAGTTCAGTGTAGTCTTAGCTGTGGATCAGTAAGCATCATAGAGCAGAACTGATAGGGAAAACCTCTTACCGTGTGGATTAATAAGCGACAGCATATGTGCCAGCCTCTGAAGGAAAGAGTAACTGAAGGTTCAGCGGCCATACAAGGAGGATTGCTGTGATCTGTCAGAGAAGATAAATGCCTGCACCCCAGCTATAGGCTTCTCTGCATGTGGTGGGAGCAAACAAGCTTCAGGTTCCCCATCATATTAAAAGGTCAGAAAGGCCTTCTGTAAAGACTGCATTTCATGTGTACAGTGCTTCTGTGAACCATCTATTGAACTGCTTCAGTAAACTACAGTTGCTACAAACCCAGCCTCGCTATTGACTCACACTTCGGGGAAGCCTGCCTTGCACCTCAAAACCTAACACTGCCAAGGGCACCTCAAACTACCGACAGGGGAATTCAGAAAGCAAGGGAGTGCCCCCAAGGGAAGAAAGGTGCACCCTTCTAACCACTGCACAGCCTCTGCCTAGAGTACAACTACCTCCATCCTCTCCGGCTCCCTGCAATAATGCATACCACACCCATTTTCCTCCTCCAGTGCTCAATGCAGGGTCTGCTGCACCCCCTTCCCACATATCTGTAGAAGAGCTAGTCAGCTGCTGCAGCTCGTCTTGTGCAGGTGCACTGCCACCCCACAATGCTTTCTTCCCCTCTACCTACCCCTTATCAGAGCGGTTAAGCCTGGCTGTATGTTGTTGAAAGGTTGTTTCATGCGTTAACAATGTAATTTGTAATTGTATTTTCAGCCAATGAGGAGTATGTGTCAGATGGCTGGGTTTTTTTCTGGCAATAACTTTTTTTTTCTGTTGATTTAGAAGTAGGGCTTGATTTGTGAGGGGTGTATTTTTTAGTGACACCATTTTGCGGTACTTATTAACTTTTATTACTTTTTGGGGGGCGATAATGGGAAAAATGGAGTTGGGCCATTGCTTTCTGCACTTTACATGTACAATGTTCACCATGTGACATAACTAGCAGTGTTAGTGTTATTCTACTGGTCAGTACGATTATGGCGATACCAAATATGTATAATTTTATGTTTTTTACTACTTTTGCACGATAGCACGTCTTGTTATGTTGCTGCATTGCAAGAGCCAGAACTCTTACGCTGTTGTAGCCGTATATGGCTTGTTTTTGTAGGGTGAGAAGTTTTCATTGGTGCCATTTCTGGAGGTACATGAGACTTAACTTTTTTTTTTTTGGGACGAAGGTGAATAGGAAAAAAGTATTTCATAATTTTTGCCTTTTTATGTTGTTCACAGGGTGGTATAATGCATGTTTCGGCAAACAGGGTATGATAATGTGTATGAGTGCCACTTACCACTTTTACTAAATAAAACTACTTTATATGGGAAAAAAATTTTACTGTATAATTTGTTTGTACCTTTTTTAATTTTCTTTTTTAGGGCCCTTGCACACGACCGTTTGCACTCTGAGACATATGGTCTGAACGGGCCATATGTCCCGGAACGGCATAGATCGTGCGCACGGGAGCTCACAGCATCATAGATTACAATGATGCTGTGCACACTCACAAAATCATATGAGCGCGGGACAATAGCCCCGCGGGCGGCCCGATGTGCACAGCATCATGTAATCTATGATGCTGTGAGCTCCTGTGCCCACGATCAATGCCGCTCCGGGACATATGGCCCACTCACGGACCGTATGTCTCGGAGCGCATACGGTTATGTGCAAGGGCCCTTAGTCCCACTAGAGGACCTTACAATGCAATTGTTTGATCGCTGACGTACTGCTTTTGTAAAATTACTATACCAAAGCATTCATTACATTATCACATACATTAAGTCTGTCATTATGCTATTAGGTTGTGCTTGTGGCGTACGTTCACAACAGGTTTTGAGGGGGTCCCCAGTTGCCATGGCAATACACAGGCACCCTGAGATTGTGTTTGGTGATTGGGGGTGATGGGGACACAGTGAGTTTCAACCCTCTGTCTAACTGCATATATGTTGCAGTCACTATTGACTGCAGCATCTAGGGATCAGAGTTATATTCATCCCAGGCCATTACTACTGGAGGCCGGATGACAGCCAGTGCAAAACATCTTCCTTACCACCCCCACCCCTAATCACCATGACTTATTTGTATGTTTTGAAGACTTAAGGAGTTAATAACTAGGATAGTAAAACATCTACCAGCATAAAAAACATGCATGTATTTATAATAGGGGGTTCAATTATGTTCTTCTTTGCAGGAGGTTCTACTATTGTTTTCGATCATTTCCCTTTATATCATGAAAATTAAAGGGGTATTCTCATCTTGGACAATGGGGGCATATCGCTAGGATATGCCCCCATTGTCCTATAGGTGCGGGACCCGCACCTATATCGAGAATGGGGCCCCCGAAGTGAAGAAGTGCGCACCGCGCAAGCGCGGCCCGCTCTCCATTCACTTCTATGGGGCCGCCGCAAATTGCCGAGCGCTGGCTCGGCTATCTCCAGCGACGGGACCCGCACCTATAGGACAATGGGGGCATATCCTAGCGATATGCCCCCATTGTCCAAGATGAGAATACCCCTTTAAGCGAGCTGTATGCTACCTTTTTAGATTTACATGTAAAACCTTATATGTGAGCTGCTGGGCAAACTAAGACCAATATTACTGTAGGTACACACCACTGCCAGAAGCTGTCCAGCAGCGCCTGTTGGTGGCTAGCTGTGGTACTGCACTCATGTTCCGCAGCACTTTTACTGCAAAAGGTGTTCGGCTGACATAATGCTGTCAGTATAATTCAGTGGAAGCGAGGTCAGACAGAGACACCCAGCATTATGATTCATTATAAGGCCATGCGGCCCTGTGAAAGGAGCAGTGTCCATATAACGGGAAATCACACTCCCACATGGAGCATGTTTCCCACACTTGACGTGCTCTCCTGAAGTTACCCTTAGGCTCCATTCACACGTCCTGTTTTTCTTTCCTAATTCGATCCTGATTTTTTCAGGACCCATTGAAATGAATGGATCAGGATCAGGATCAAATCAGGAAAGAAAAACAGGACGTGTGAATGGAGCTTTATACAGCTGACACCTGCCGTGTATAGAGTGGGCTCAGCTTATCAGCCCCAACTCATGAGGAATATATCCGTCATAGGTCACTAAGGTGTTAACCCGTATTTGGCTGCTCGGCTCATTTCACTGCATTTACTTGCTACACAACCATCCGAGGCTTCCATCAGAAGGATCTCCACCGAGTGCCAGCTGTCACCTGAGGCGCCAATGTTGAAAAAAAGTATAAAGCTGCCAGCACAAACACTGCAGTATAAAAACAACTCATTTGCATATTATTGACTATTGACTATTTCCATATTATTGACTAATGTTATTTCAGTATATTTGTTACCAAAAATTATAGCAGATCCCATCATAAAAAAGCCAAAACAAAGTTTTACTTCCATTCCTTTGGTAAAGGTTTTTTCCTTTCACCTGATGGGATCAGATATAACACAGAAATGATGGCCACTTATGCGCTCATAGCATTAGTATATTGTAATTGACTTTCTACGGTATTAACAAAACAAGGGACAGAATTCCAAAAATTCTCACGTTCTTCTTCTCACACAGTGAACACAGTAAGAAAAAAAAAAACATTCTGCAAAAAACATAAGCCAGTCTACATTTTTGTTGACAGAAAATTAAAAATGTTATGTTATGCCATGGAATGCACGGATAGAAAAAAGACATCCTCCAAAAGCAACTGCTGCTGTTTTTTTCAATAGCCATTTAAAAATATGGCTTTTGGAATGTGATGATGAAAAAACAAAGGCCCAAAGGAGTGGCGGTGCTAGGTAATCGCAGCTTCGCCTGCTAACTTGAATGGGATGGACGTATAATTGCTCTGTACTATGCGGACGGTGCACAGTGAGTATTACATGTAGTTTTTGCTGCAGAAATGGCTGCAGGCTTTACCATCTCCATTACAAAATGGTGGAGAACAGCAGCGTAAGGCCTCATGCACACAACCACATTTTTGCAGCTAGCACACTGACCCACTCATTTCTATGAGGCCATGCACAGCCATATTTTTGGCGGATCCATGTGGCTGTTATGCAAATTACAGAAAGTCCTATGTTTGTCTGTATGTGCAGAACATAGTCCTTTCTATTGATGGGAGTAAGAAAAACATGGAACGTGTCTGGAAGCTATCTGGATTTCACACAATCTCCTCCACTTTGCTGGTACTGTACAATGCAGCGAATAGGCCACATGGAGACCTGCAGCGGCAAATCCACAACAATTTAGTCACGTGTGGACATAACGTCACGATACTGCATCACTCGCACCTTCACACAGTTGATCAGCAGATGAGGGCTTTTCCTGAAGATACAACATCAATGTTCTCAAGGCAGAAATCCTCCTTGGGGTGGCTGCATGCGGTGCAGGTTTTTATATGCAGGAAAATTTGTATGAAATAAAACAAAACACACGTACATGTGCGCTACCTGCACACTGCAGATTATGTGCATTGTGCAGAAAAAACGCAGCATAATTCAGTACCAGCAAAGTATGAGATTAGACATGTAATTGTTTGTGTGATGTTTGCTGTGGATTTCAACCTTTTCAATGGAAGCGTGAGATCTGCGCAAAACTGCATCAAATCCACACCAAAAACACAAGTAAGGGCTCATGCACACGACCGTATATATTTTGCGGTCTGCAAAAAATACGGATGACATCCTTGTGCATTCCATATTTTGTGGAACGGAACAGCTGGCTCCTGATAGAACAGTAATATCCTTGTCCGTAATGCGGACAATAATAGGACATATTCTATTTTTTTGCAGAACGGAAATACAGACATACGGAAACGGAACGCACACAGAGTACCTTCCGTTTCTTTTTTGTGGACCCATTGAAATGAATGGTTCCGCATGCTGTCTGCAAAAAAAAAAAAAAAAAAAAACAGAACGGATACAGAAAGAAAATACATTTGCGTGCATGAGCCCTAACACACGTGGTTTTTGGTGTGGAAATGGACAGGAAACAACCTAGAAATCTGTGCGGATTTTCTGTTTGTAAACCTGGTACCCTAAATGTACTTCAAATATATCAGAGCACAGATAAAATGGCAGCGGTGACCCAATGTGTCAGCAATGAGAACGTGGGAATGATGAAGTAAGCTTAACCCCTTCACGCCCCTGGACATAACTGTACATCCAGGCAGGGGCAGACTGGGAACTAAAAGTGGCCCTGGAAAAAAAAAGGTAAATGTGGCCCTATGTTGTAGGTAGGTCCAAACTGACAGAAGGCGGTGCAACATAGTTGGGCAGGGACATCAGAAGTAGACAGGGTCAGCAAAACCATAGTGCAGAGCAATATACCGCCCCAGCTGAACCAAATACCACAGTGCAGCACAAAATACTGCCACCTGCACCACAATATTCAACTGTATCACTATCCTGAGGATATCAATACTGTTGAATTCAGGGGGACACCTGCGACTGACCAGGTATGTAAGAGAGAATGAGATCATTATGTACATGGTTGGCGGCCATGAGGAGGGCTTGGGTGGCCTCCCTGGGCATTGGCCTACCGGGAAATTTCCCTGTAGGGTCTATGGCCAATCCGCCCCTGCATCCAGGTTAGTATTACTTTAGCACACATGGACGTACAGTTAAACCTGAACTGGTAAATGACCAGAAAATGTCACCATGCCGAAGCAGCCAGCAAGAGACATTCTTGTCGGTAATCGCTCTGATTGGTTAGTCTGTACAGACTAACCAAAATCAGAGATGAATTCAGAGAAAAAAGACTGCTACGGGCTCAAATCTCCACAGTTATTGTCTCCTTGCTGCCCCCTCAGTGCCCACTTCGCTCACTATGCCCTAAATATTGCACATAGCAAGCTGACCGTTCACGCACCATGTGGTATATTTACGGCATGTAGGTGGCAGTGGCTTAGAAACTGAGCTGCCACCATCAGCATTTAACCACAGCATCTGAGGGGTTAAAGGTCCATGGTCGGCATTCCCGTCAATTGCAGACATTAGCAGTGGGCATCTGCTGTATGAAACAACAGGCACCGGTGGCTATTCCGCTCGCTCTGCACTGGAAGAGGTGCCACTTTAAAGACACGACATCAGTCAGTAATAGGCTAATCACAGCTCTGAGCGCTGACAGTGGGGGAATGGGGGGACAGTAGGAAAATAAAAAATTGTGATTTCGACTCCATATCTGCAATACTAATGTATAACTATAGAAAATGGTCCAACATCGGGGTGACAGATTCCCTAGCGGTTTTTATGCAAATAGCGTACAATGTGCCACAATTACTAGGAGGTAATAATTCTTGAGTCCGAGCCAGCCTGGGAGCTGGTGCAGATATCAGCTGTGATGTGCAACAGTTTTCTGGTGCACATTGGTTTTAAAAACGCTCATGTGAATAGTCCCATAGATTTCTGAAAACGGCAGGTGACTTTCCCTTCTTTTATGATCCACTCCAAAAGTGCATCAGAAAACCTGACCAACAGTGAAAACCATATTACTTACGGTAATTTCCTTTTCTTGAATCCTCCATGACGGCATACAATGAGAGATGGCCCACCTCCGACCAGGTAGGGACCGACAGCCTAGAGAGTCTATTCATGCATATATGTGCCTCATACACTATATATATATATATATATATATATATATATATATATATATATAATTTATTTTATTTTTTTTTCGGGGGGGGGGGGGACCCTTATGCCCTCATGGAGGATTCATGAAAAGGAAATTACCGTAAGTAATATGGTTTTTCCTCCATGACAGCATACAATGGGATATAACATATTAATTTTATTTGGGGGGGGGGGGGGGGGACAATGGCTTGTAGGACCTTTCTACCGAAGGCCAGATCTTGCTTATAACATGTGTCAACCCTATAATGTTTCACAAAGGTATGTGGGCTGGACCATGTTGCTGCCCTGCAAATCTGCTCCATGGATGCGCTAGCTCTTTCTGCCCAAGATGTAGAAACCGATCTCGTGGAATGGGCTTTCAAGCCTACAGGGGGTTGTAATCCAGAGGATTTGTAGGTTTCAAGGATTGTGGTTCTAATCCACCTAGCAATGGAATTTTTCGATGCTCTATGACCTTTATTTGTCCCAAAAAATTGGACAAAAAGAAAAATCAGTTTTTCTCAAGGATTTGGAAGTCTCTAGGTAATGTAGAATAGCCCTTCGAACGTCTAACTTGTGAAAACGAGCTTCTCCCTCATTTTTTGGATCATCACAAAAGGAGGGGACAACAATTTCTTCTTGCTTATGAAAACTTGACACTACTTTTGGTAAGAAACAATCGTCTAGTCTGAAAATTATCCTATCTGGAAGAATGGTACAGAAGGGTTCTGCAATCTTTAAAGCCTGTATTTCCCCTACTCTGCGTGCAGACGTAATGGCCACTAAAAACAGGGTTTTGAGGGTAAGATATTTGAGAGATATTTCTGAAATGGGCTCAAATGGAGTGGACGTCAGACCGGAAAGTACTATGTTTAAATCCCAAGGGGGTACTTTAGACCTAACCAAGGGTCTTAAGCGGTCAGCACCTTTCATGAACCGAACTACCCATGGGTGGTCAGCTATCTTTTTATCGAAAACAGAGCTTAGGGCGGAAATATGGACTCTTAAAGTATTTGGGCGTAAACCTTTTTCGAATCCGGACTGCAGAAAACCCAATACTGCCTGGATGGAGAAATCCTGAGGAGAAAATGTTCCTTCTTTACACCAGATACAAAAGGTGTTCCAAACTTTAGAATAAATTTTGGAGGTGATTTTCTTCCTCCCTGCCGACATTGTGTCTATAATGGCATCCGACAGACCTTCTGATCTAAGAGTTAACCTCTCAGGTTCCAGGCCGCTAAGTTTAGCCTGTCCACCTTGGGATGGAAGATTGGACCCTGTGACAACAAGTCCTCCTGCCATGGAAGAATCCATGGGCTCTGAACGGACAACTTTTTTAACAGGGGAAACCATGATTTTTTGAGCCAAACCGGAGCTACTAGAATGACATGGGCTCTGTCTTGTCTTATCTTTTTTAGAACTCGACCGATTAACTGGAGAGGGGGAAAAGCATAGGATAGCTGGAAATCCCATACCCTTGACAGGGCGTCTATTCCCATATTTTCGTCGTACGGATTTAACGAGAAGAACTTTTTTTTAATTTTGCGTTTTTCCCTGAGGCGAACAGATCTACTTGAGGCAAACCGCACCTTTCCACTATCTGGAAAAAGACCTGCTTTTTTAGGCCCCATTCGGTGGATTTTATCCTGGGTCTGCTCAAAAAGTCTGCTTTTTTTATTTAGGGAACCTTTTAAATGTACCACAGTCAGGGATAATAGATTTTTTTCCGCCCAAACAAAAATTCTTTCTGCTACGTGACCCAGATCTTCGCTTTTTGTTCCTCCTTGACGATTTAAGTAGGCCACCACCGTAGCGTTGTCCGACCTTACTTGAACGTCTTTCCCTATGACTCTTTGTGACACCACCTATAAGGATTCTTCTACCGCTAGAAGTTCCCTCATATTTGAGGATAGAACTTGATGACTGGGCCATTTCCCTTAGACCAAGCAATGGGAATACACAGCTCCCCGACCCCACTTGCTTGCATCTGTTGTTATGATCTGCAAGTGGCCTGGACTCCAAGGAACCCCCTCCTGAAGATGAGGTGGGTAAAGCCACCACAGTAGGGACTGTTTTACTTGGGGAGGTGTCTGGATCTTTACATCCAGAGAGTCCTGACACCTGTCCCATCTCATCAAAATCCATTGTTGCAGGATACGTGAATGGAATTGTGCCAATTTTACTGCCGGTATACACGAGGTTAGGGTGCCCAACAGACTCATTGCCTCCCTGGCTGGACAAGTGTGTAACTGTAGAAACTTTTCCACTTTCTCTATAACCCCCGAAACTTTTTGTTCCGGGAGAAAGGTTTTTTGGAGGATGGTATCCAAAGTCATTCCCAGAAAAATCAGTTTCTGGGAGGGAGAAGGATTTGATTTCTCCCAATTTATGATCCATCCTAACTTGTAAAGGGTCTGGCAAGTCTGAAATATACTGTTGTTTAAGTCCTGAACTGAGTTTCCCACAATTAGGAGGTCGTCCAGATAAGGGACCACCACCACATTCCTCCTTCTCAAATGGGCCACTGCTTCTATCATTACCTTTGTGAATACCCTTGGCACAGAGGTGATTCCAAAAGGTAATGGAATTGGAAATGATAGAGATCTTTTCCCAAAAAAACTGCAATTCTCAAAAACTTTTGAGAACTTTCGGCTATCGGGACGTGATAATACGCGTCGCGTAAATCTATGGAAGCCAAAAAATCTCATTTTTTTAGTAAATTTATGGTAGATTTTATGGTTTCCATTTTGAATTTTTCGTGTTTTATGAACTTATTTAGTCTTTTCAGATTTATTATAAGCCGAAAGTTCCCATTCGGCTTTTTTACCAAAAATACTGTGGAGTAATATCCTGTTTTTTTGTTGATGTCGGGGAACTGGAGCAATGACTCTTTGATTTAAAAGATCCCGAATCCCTATCTCTAGGATATTTTGTAAATTCTCAGATTTTTGGATTGGGGTGACTTTGAAAATATTCTTTGGAGGAGTAAGACGGAAGGAGATATCGACGCCCTTTGAAATTAAGTTTAGTACCCAAGGATTCTCTGTAATTTCTTCCCAGTAGGGTGAGAAATCCTTTAGTCTTCCTCCTACCAAAGGTCTGACGTCATTGTTTAGAGCCTTCCGTATTTTTGGGGGTGAACAGGAATCCTTTCGCTTTGTTACTTCTTTGACCTTTATCTCTGGACCATGGAGCCATCCTACCTGATCTTTTAGACCAGAATGAGCCCCCTTTTTTGGATTTCCAAAAAGGAAATTTTCTTTTATATGTATTCCTGGGAAAGGATTTTTTAGAGTCTGTGGCTTTCTCTAAAATTGTTTCTAGATCCTGTCTGAACAACAGATTCCCATGAAATGGAAGCGCACACAACCTCATTTTCGAGCTAGTGTCCCCCGACCATGATTTCAGCCATAAGGCCCTTCTTGCAACCGTTGCTAAAGTCGTGGTTCTAGCCGCCATCCTGACTGATTCGGCCATGGCATCGGATAGGAAATCTACCGCTTTTAATAGTAGAGGAAATTAATCTTTTAAATCTTCATATTGAGTACCTCCTCTAATTAACACTTCCAGTTGTTGTAACCAAATCTTGAGACATCTGGCTAACGAAGTGGAGGCTAAATTAGGTTTACAGCTGGAAGCAGCCACATTATAAGTCTTTTTCAAGCTAGCATCCACTTTTTTCTCCATAGGGTCTTTTAGGGAACCCGTGTCCTCAAAGGGTAGGGTGTTAGGCCCCTTAACTAATTTTGAAAGAGAGACATCAGCCTTTGGACAAGAAGTCAGAAAAGATTCATCCTCATTATCAAAAGGAAGTCTACGTTTTATTGTTCTGGGAATAAAAAGTTTTCTGTCTGGAGCTTTCCACTTAATGTTTTTGTGTACTGGAAAGACTTTTTTCCTCCTTTGCTCCAGTCCACTAAACATTTGGTCTTGGACCGACCTCTGAACCTTATCATCAGACAGATTCATTGTGGTCCAAATAGCCTTAATTAGCTCCTTAGTGTCTTCAGATGAAAAAAGAAAACTTTTAAACTCAGTGTCAGATCCAGAGGAGTCCGCCGACTCTTGAGATTCTGAGTCAGACTCCCCGTCTGAATCTGAGGATGAATCAGAACCAGTCCTCTGCTCTCTATGTCTTGAGGTAGATGGACCAGAAGTAGGAATGGGTACTTCTGCAAGTGCAGAGCGCATTTCATCCCTAATAACATCCCTAAGTTCCTCCCTTATAGAGGGAACCAGATCCTTATCCATATTGGCTGTACATTTCTTACATAATTTTTTGTTATATGATTCAGGTAACTTTTGGGAGCATATAACACATCTTTTTAACTTAGGACTAGATCTTTCCTTCTTAGTCCCTTCCCTCTCACGCTACACACATCCAGAAAAAAGAAGGGAGAGAGAGGGAGAAGGTATTAGCCAAACACCTAAACTTAACAGTTATCAAGGGGCTCCCATAGGGAGACTTACAGTTACAGGTGCCACAGTCTACTCCATATGGCCAGATGCGGCGTCAGACATGTTAACTGGCCAGGAGCATACATAGAACTGTTTAAATAGATGTTACCTGCAGACCTCAGATCAGAGGGCGACTTCCGCCTTAACCCGCGCGCCAAAACTGCGTTCCTCCGCCCCTCATGCGCCATCCAAACCCCGAAGTCTCGTTGGAACACACGTGGAATGCACAAGACTTCCTGTGACGTCACCGCCAGAGCCGGAAGTCTCGGGTAGCGGCTGGGAGCGTTCACATCGCCGGAGGAACTCACTGAGTGTCCGGCTTCCCACATGGACCTCCACCTTGGCGCACCAATGGAGGTAAGAGAAGGTCCCAGAAAAAAGGTCCGGGCTGTCCCAGAAACACAGCCCAACTAGGGAGTGATCCGGACGCCCTTCTCCTCATGTGGGGGGGCATATTAAGGGAAAACCCTTAACAGAAAAAACGCCTCTGCTGCCCTACAAACGCGGTCCTCATGGCATGTGCCCTGAGATTTGATCCTCTCCCACCTGGAAGGGACAGGAAGACACTGAGGAGGAGCCAGAGGAGGGTCAAATTTATTCTTCCTGTCCCTACCTGGTCGGAGGCGGGCCATCTCTCATTGTATGCCGTCATGGAGGATGAAGAGGAAAAAAAAGGATGTTAAAAATGGCTACACGGTCACATCTGCGTGCATCTGGAAAACAGAATGTGGGTGTCCAGGACAGCATGCGCTGTTCAGACTGGTGAGGTGCACAACAGCTACCCGCTACATTTGTAGTATACATTAGTAAACAACTTTATATAAAATGTACCAAAAAAATATTAAAACCTCTGCCATATGGGTCACAATGTCTTCAAATAGAAATAGAGGACATGAAGTGACTGTAGAAGGCAGCTCCATGAGACAGCACACGTCCCCATTGATTTTAGGCCTCTTGCACCCGATGTATTTTGGGGTCTGCAAACTGCGGATCCACAAAATACGGATATATGTTTTTGCATCTCATTTTTTGCTGACCCATTAGACTCAATGGGTCCGTGGTCTTCATTTTGTGGTCAAGCACAGGACATGTTCTATCATTTGGCAGAACGGATATACAGATGTAGTACCCTGGGAATGCAATTGTGGGGGTGCCAGAGGGATCTCCTTCTGAAGCCACTTAGATGTTACTGACCATTGCATTTAGGCCTCATGCACACGAACGTATTTTGTTTCCATGCCCATTCCGTTTTTTTTTGCGGATAGGATGCGGACCCATTCATTTCAATGGGTCAGCAAAAAATGCGGACAGCACACCGTGTGCTATCCGCATCAGTATGTCTGTTCCGTAGCCCCGCAAAAAAAAAAAAAAAAATAGAACATGTCCTATTCTAGTCATTTTGCGGACAAGGATAGGCATTGTTACAATGGATCCGCAAAAACAAAAATGGAAACATGGATGCCATACAGAACGTCATCCTTTTTTTTGCGCATCCGCAATTTGCGAACCGCAAAACAATAGAACATGTTCTATTTTTTTTGAGGTGCGGATGGATCACGGTCCCATTCAAGTTAAATGGGTTGCGATCCGTCCCGCCCGCTGCGTGGATGTTGCCTGTGCACTGGGGACCGTAAATGCAGTCCCCAATGCACGGAACGGCAGCACAACAGCCATGTAAATGAGCCCTAAACCTGCGGCGCCGTAAAAGACTCATTAGAAGGTTTAAGGCCCATTACTGACCACTGTGAACAGGCGTATTAACAGTCACTAAGGGGTTAATAGCAACCTTACTACAATGTCTGTGGTAGCTGTGACAATATTTACACTAATTTACACTTAACCATACAATTGTGTGGGCCCAGTGTGTCGCCCCATCCATAGTAAAACAGTGAAATGCTGCGGTCACATGACTGCTGAATGCGGCGTATACAGGACAATGAGCACAATACAGATATGCAAAGCAGCCATTCTTATCCTTTTCCCTTGTTCACCCTGAAATAGAATATCTGATTTATTTCCTGCTTGGTTGTCAGGAACGCTTCACTTTTGTGCTAAAATATAGTAAATGATAGGAGAGCTCAGGGATAGGTATTGGTATTATGTAAAAGTATGTATGTGCAATGGCCCAGTCACATTTCATAATACAATATATAATAATAATACATAGTAAAAAGAATGACTGGGGAGGGCTCAGGCAAAGCTCTTGTTACTGCTTATCTGGTCACACCCCAATGTCAGGATAGAAATGTCAAATCCATAGACCCCCATAGGCTGTATTAGGGCATGTGGCTCCCATAGACGGGATGTTTCCAGTAACGTCTACATTCTTAGGTGTGAAGCCATGTGCCGGAGCCATAGGCACGCCGTGTACTACCCTCATCTATAGGATCAGGATGCTCTACATTAGACTCACTGCTTCTGGGGAAGTAATACGGCATCTGATGCCACACGTTTTCTTTCACTGATATCCAAAAGGACGCTGTATGAGGTTGGAGACATACGGAGGATCAGTAGTGTCCCAACCATATGAATGAGGCCATGATCATTAAAGGGGTTGTCCAGCCTTTACTAAGTCGTGGCCTTGAAGTCAATGGGGCAGTTGTGTAGTAATGTGCTCCCTCCACTATGAGGTTGACAGAGCTGAGTGGTTCCAGCACTGACTTCCGACAACAAAGCTAGACCTCAATGGCTGTACAGCTGGAGTGCGGGGTGTCAAACCCCAGCCAATCAGCTAGTCATGGCCTATCTTGAGGATAGCAAAGCACTTAGTAAAAGGTTATACATCCCCTTTAAAGAGGACCTTTCACCTCTCCTGACATGCCTGTTTTAATAGCTTCATGCATTCCCCATGTAATAACAAGTCTGGAACATCTATTCTTATGTCTGTATGTTGTGCCATTCCTTTATTATTTGCACTAGAAGTTCTGAATGAATTGCTATTTGCCTTCAGTAAGGGAACAGAGGGGAGGTAACCAGTTGGGGGTGTGTACCTGCACAGTCTGAACATGACAGCACTGATTGGATAGAGTGAGTCTGTGCAGGTAGGTACACGCCCCCAACTGGTCACCTCCCCTCTGTTCCCTTACTGAAGGCAAATAGCAATTCATTCATAACTTCTAGTGCAAATAATAAAGGGATGGCACAACATAGAGCCATAAGAATAGATGTTCCAGACTTGTTATTACACGGGGAATGCATGAAGCTATTAAAACAGGCATGTCAGGAGAGGTGAAAGGTCCTCTTTAAGGTTTTTAACACAACAGGGTGGCTCCCTCTGCCGAGTAACGGCCAAATTTCCACCGGTCCCTATTATAGTGAATGGGGCTGAACGGTATATCGGTAGCGCCCGGTATTAATGGATCCCGCAGGCATCAACACATTTTGGAAGTGGTCAATTAGGCTGCAGCTACCTTTTATTTAAAGGGGTTGTCCGGGTTCAGAGCTGAACCCGGACCTACCCTTACTTTCATCCAGGCAGCCCGCCTGACTAGGGCATCGGAGCATCTCATGCTCTGATGCCCTCCTTTGCCCTGCGCTAGTTAGTGCTAAAATATAGTAAATGATAGGAGAGCTCAGGTTTAGGTATTGGTATTATGTAAAAGTATGTATGTGCAATGGCTCAGTCACATTTCATAATACAATATATAATAATAATACATAGTAAAAAGAATGACTGGGGAGGGCTCAGGCAAAGCTCTTGTTACTGCTTATCTGGTCACACCCCAACGTCAGGATAGAAATGTCAAATCCATAGACCCCCATAGGCTGTATTAGGGCATGTGGCTCCCATAGACGGGATGTTTCCGGTTACGTCTACATTCTTAGGTGTGAAGCCATGTGCCGGAGCCATAGGCACGCCGTGTACTACCCTCATCTATAGGATCAGGATGCTCTACATTAGACTCACTGCTTCTGGGGAAGTAATACGGCATCTGATGCCACACGTTTTCTTTCACTGATATCCAAAAGGACGCTGTATGAGGTTGGAGACATACGGAGGATCAGTAGTGTCCCAACCATATGAATGAGGCCATGATCATTAAAGGGGTTGTCCAGCCTTTACTAAGTCGTGGCCTTGAAGTCAATGGGGCAGTTGTGTAGTAATGTGCTCCCTCCACTATGAGGTTGACAGAGCTGAGTGGTTCCAGCACTGACTTCCGACAACAAAGCTAGACCTCAATGGCTGTACAGCTGGAGTGCGGGGTGTCAAACCCCAGCCAATCAGCTAGTCATGGCCTATCTTGAGGATAGCAAAGCACTTAGTAAAAGGTTATACATCCCCTTTAAAGAGGACCTTTCACCTCTCCTGACATGCCTGTTTTAATAGCTTCATGCATTCCCCATGTAATAACAAGTCTGGAACATCTATTCTTATGTCTGTATGTTGTGCCATTCCTTTATTATTTGCACTAGAAGTTCTGAATGAATTGCTATTTGCCTTCAGTAAGGGAACAGAGGGGAGGTAACCAGTTGGGGGTGTGTACCTGCACAGTCTGAACATGACAGCACTGATTGGATAGAGTGAGTCTGTGCAGGTAGGTACACGCCCCCAACTGGTCACCTCCCCTCTGTTCCCTTACTGAAGGCAAATAGCAATTCATTCATAACTTCTAGTGCAAATAATAAAGGGATGGCACAACATAGAGCCATAAGAATAGATGCTCCAGACTTGTTATTACACGGGGAATGCATGAAGCTATTAAAACAGGCATGTCAGGAGAGGTGAAAGGTCCTCTTTAAGGTTTTTAACACAACAGGGTGGCTCCCTCTGCCGAGTAACGGCCAAATTTCCACCGGTCCCTATTATAGTGAATGGGGCTGAACGGTATATCGGTAGCGCCCGGTATTAATGGATCCCGCAGGCATCAACACATTTTGGAAGTGGTCAATTAGGCTGCAGCTACCTTTTATTTAAAGGGGTTGTCCGGGTTCAGAGCTGAACCCGGACCTACCCTTACTTTCATCCAGGCAGCCCGCCTGACTAGGGCATCGGAGCATCTCATGCTCTGATGCCCTCCTTTGCCCTGCGCTAGTTAGCGCAGGGCAAAGGCATTTAGCCCAGTTTTGGTGACGAACCAGGCTCTGCCGGGCGGAGGCTTCCGCCCAGTAGTGAGCCCGGTGATGTCACCAGCGCTGATGGGCGGGCTTTAGCGCGGCCCTAGCCAGTAAAACGGCTAGGACAGCACTAAACCCGGCCCATTACAGCCGGTGACGTCACCGAACACACTGCCGGGTGGAAACCTCCCTCCGCCCGGCAGCATGTATAATGTAAACATAAAACCCTTGCCCTGCGCGATCCAGCGCAGGGCAAGGGAGGACATCGGAGCATGAGATGCTCCGATGCCCTAGTCAGGCGGGCTGTCTGGGTGAAATTAGGGGTATGTCCGGGGTTCAGCTGTGAACCTGGACAACCCCTTTAATTAATGAAGGCCGCACTGTGTAGGCAGTCTACATTGTCAATGGCTGCACAGTACTGAAGGTGCCACGTGGAAAATGTCTGAGGTGTACCAACAGGCTTTAGACTCTTCCTGCCATTCATCAGCGCAGGGCGCACTATGTACAGGTAGTGCACTGAATGTAGGCAGGCTATTAGATAAATGATAGAGTACAGAGGAGATACACTATATTGGACTGTAGTATTCAGGGTAAATTGCCGTGTTGGCATTTTGTGATAAATAAGTGGGGTTTGGGGTGCAGTTTGGGCACTCGGCCTCTAAACTATTCGTTACCACTGTGCTAGGATATGCCCCCAATGTCTGATAGGTGCTGGTTCCACCTCTGGGACCCACATCTATTCTTAGAGTGGAACCCACCAAGTCCCGGAGGTCGCACCGCACATGTGCGGCTGCTCCCGATTCATTCCTGTGGGACCACCAAAAATAGCCAAGTGGCACTATTTTCGGAAGCGCGGCCACCACCCCATTGACCTCTATGGGGCAGACAGAAATAGCCAAGCCCATGCTCAGCTATTTTCGGCGCCTTCTCCTAGGAATGAATGGAGGGTGGCCACGCGTGCGAGGTAACCCTCCGGGACTTTGCCGGCTCCTTTCTAAGGATAGGTAGAGTTCCCCGAGATGGGGCCCACTATCAGACATTGGGGGCAAAACAAATAGAAGCCTGTGCACACACTACCACCAACCCCCCATTGGGGCCAGAGGTTGTCCACGGCTGGTTTAGATGGATGTGGCTGAAGAACACATCACTGGTATATGAATTAGGATGGCGCAACTTGATGACTTTGGCAGCAGCAACAGTCACATGACCAAATCTCACTGTATGGCAGTGCACCCTCAAAACATATCAAAACCGACTGTGGTCACAGTGTGACTTGCAAGTTGCCATGGCTACAGCCTCGAAATCGGATAAAAAATTCTGGTTTTCCGGGTGTCACGTTGTGACCCCTCTAGCTCCATTATGTTTTCAGCCTGCACTGCTAAGGACGACAACTAAGTGTAATCCCTGACTTATTTGTCAGGACCCGGTGTATAGAAGGTAAAAGACCCCTGACCTCATTTTGCATAGATTCTGGGGCAATGGCTGTTCCATGTTCTCTTGCATGATCTATATGTTTATTGTGATTATTAGAACTGTGGAGACAGAGGACACATAAGGTCAGGGACCCATGACACGTCAGGTTACAGTATCTCACAGAACTGACTGAGTACACCCCTCACAATTGTGTGAATATGTTATATCTTTTCCTGGGACAGCACTGAAGATATGACACTTTGATACAATGTAAAGTGCTCAGTGTACAGCTTGTATAACAGTGTCAATTAGATGTCTAAACTAATGTTGCTAGGGTCGAATTATTGATACTGTTGTACCCGGATCGATACTAGGCTGCACTAGTGCATGCACACAGAAGCACTCTGTAGAGGTTTCGTGCCTCAATTCCGCACTGGACCTTCAAGTGAATGGGTCCACATCTGTGATGCGATCCAAAAACGGCCGGAGCCTGTATATTGCGGACCCACTGTTTGCGGGCCGCAGTACGGGCCCAGACAGCACATGTTCGCATGCATGAGCCCTTATACAAGCTATACATTTACTACATTGTATCAAAGTGTCATATCTTCAGTGCTGTCCCGGGAAAAAATATAAAATATTGACAAAAATGTGAGGGGTGTATTCACTTTTGTGTGATACTGTACACCCCCACAGACTTCAGACGCAATATAGTACAGTGTTCACAACAGTGTGTGTGACTAGCGCTACCAGGATCGGACTAGCCCACTGGATGATCCTCCTTTGGCCCCAAGCTCTGACAATAATGGACTCCTAGTAAAACAGAACAGAGGGTGGCACCTCAAAATCATTTCCTCTAGTGACCCCCGAGGGAATTCAGTCTGACGCCAATGGCAAGCAATCTTTTGCTTCACAGTGGGCATATCAGCAAACTGCTGGGGCAAACATGAAATAAGTTGCCAGTCACCATCTGCACTACATATTACCTCAGTCCTCAGGATCTCACATAGGGGCAATACCTGCACAGCATATGGTTTCTCCACAAAAACAGTTCTCAAACTATGAATAAATGGTTAACAGCCCCACTGCCGCTACGTGAGAATCGTGCCAGGATTCATCCAGCAGCTTCTTACATATTATAGCTTGCCTTCATCCTTATAAGCACTCACCGAAAACGTCAGGGTGACGATTAGAGCTCAGGCAGGACCGCCGGGCAGAGGAGCTGCATGTAACTGAAAACCCGAGGACCGGAGACAGGTGCAGGCGGTGAGAAGCTAGCTCCCCCGGTCACGTGTGGCGCCGGTGACTGGAGCGCAGTGTACTGAGTGCTGAGAACGCCCTGTGGAAACTCGCACTGGCGAGCTGCGGGGCTGGAATTTCCGCGGTACAATACGTGCAGTGAGGGGCATTCCCGTCTATTGATGTGCCCTATATGACTACCACTGCTGCCCGGGGAATGCTGACTGTCCTTCTCACCGAAAACCATCCCCTTCTCATACGTTGACTCACTTTCATTTGAGCCATTGCTTCGTGTTGGTGACATTGCGGTTTTTTCCTCTGGGGCTGTGCTCATATAACTGCCTGTCACCCCAGAGACGCAGGGAATTGGGATTTAAGGGAGAAAACATCAAAGATTCTGATGTTAGTGGAAATGGGGACATTTGGTGGAATATTGAGCTGGTATTCCTTAACCCTTAAGGACCCAGACACTGTTTCTGTAATCAAGCATGTGAACAGGCGGGGGCAATAACTAAGGTCTCATTGGGCAAATGGTCACTTCAGGTCACGCACAGTATAAGACCGTTTGTAAGGCTTACAATTTTAGAAGCAATTTTCCAAATTTTCAACAAAGTGTCCAAAAACAACTTTTTAACCTTTTCAGTACCAAGCAACTTTTCACCATAAGGACCAGGCCAATTTTTGCAAATCTGACGTGTCACTTTATGTGGTAATAACTTTGGAACGCTTTTACTTATCCAAGCCATTCTGAGATTGTTTTCTCGTGACACATTGTACTTCATGACAGTCATAAATTTGAGTCAATATATTCACCTTTATTTATGAACAAATCCAAAATTTACCAAAAATTTTAAAAAATTTGCAATTTTCAAAATTTCAATTTCTCTGCTTTTAAAACAGAAAGTGATACCTCATAAAATATATCTACTTTATGTTGGCATCATTTTGTAAATGTCATTTTATTTTTTTAGGATGTTAGGGGGCTTAGAAGTTTAGAATCAATTTTTCAAATTTTCAACAAAATTTCTGAAACCATTTTTTGAGCACATTATGCAGTAATATATACCCCTCAAATTATAAAAAAACTGATGTTACAAACTTTGTTAACCCTTGAGGTGTTCCACAAGAATTAAAGGAAAATGGAGGTGAAATTTCAAAATTTCACTTTTTTGGTAGATTATTCATGCTAATAATTTTTTTCTTCCAACATAGCAAGGGTTAACAGCAAACTAAACCTCAATATACATTGTTCTGATTCTGCAGTTTACAGAAATACCCCATATGTGGTGGTAAACATCTCTATGGGTTTGTGGCAGTGGTCAGAAGGAAAGCAGCACCATATGGATTTTGGAGGCAGATTTTGTAAGAATGCTTTTTAGGCACCATTTTGTATTTGAAGAGACCCTGATGTACCCCTACAGTGGAAGCCCTCAAAAAGTGACCCTATTTTGGAAACTACACCCCTTAAAGAATATATTAAGGGGGGTACTGGCGACTTTGACCCTCTAAGCGTTTTATGGTATTTGGAAACACTTGGCTATGAAAATGAAAAGTTTCATTTCTTCCAATAAAATGTTTTAGCCCAAAGTTTTTCATTTTCACAAGGGGTTACAGGAGAAAAAGCACCCCATAATTTGTTCCCCATTTTCTCCTGAATACGGTAACACCCCATGTGTAGTGGTAAACTGCTGTGGGGGCACATGGCAGGACTCAGAACAGAAGGAGCGCCATATGGCTTTTGCAGCGCAGATTTTGATGGATTGGTTTGTGGGTGCCATTAGTTTTTATTTTTTGAGTTATTGTCTTATGTGGGGGCTCATTTTTTGAGGGATAAGGTGACATTTTCATTGGTACCATTTTAGGGTACATAAGACTTTTTGATTGCTTGGTATTATATTTTTTGTGAGGAATGTTGAAAAAAATAGCTGTTTTGGCATAGCTTTTAAAAAAAAAGTTTTTTACAGCATTAAAGAGGCTCTGTCACTAGTTTTCAGCATATAGCATGAGACATATAGGCAGATAGGGCTCTTCACCCTTTCCCCGCACATACCTTTATATGCCAGAAGGAATCAGCCATTATGCAGGAAAATCCACTTTTAAAAATATGTTAATGAAGCATCGGAGCACTGGGAGGCGTGTTCTAGTCTTCTGTGCACCGCATCTGCGACACCCTTCTTGCTGTTATCACCGCCCTAGATGTTCAAAAAACGCCCCCCTGCAGGATGATGCACAGCGCTAGACTCTCTGGTCTAGCGCTGAAATCCTGCGCCTGTGCACTCACTCATTGGCCGACACGCGTCCAAGGGATTGCAGAGTTTGCCGCTGCAAGCGTATTGCGCACGCGCTGGCCAACGAGTGAGTGCGCAGGTGCGGGATTTCAGCGCTAGAGTCTAGCGCTGTCCATCATCCTGCAGGGGGGGCGTTTTTTGAACATCTAGGGCAGCGATAACAGCAAGAAGGGCGTCGCAGATGCAGTGCTCAGAAGACTAGAACACGCCTCCCAATGCTCCGATGCTTCATTAACATATTTTTAAAAGTGGATTTTCCTGCATAATGGCTGATTCCTTCTGGCATATAAAGGTATGTGCAGGGAAAGGGTGAAGAGCCCTATCTGCCTATATGTCTCATGCTATATGCTGAAAACTAGTGACAGAGCCTCTTTAACCTGGGGTTAGATCATGTGATATTTTTATAGAGCAGGTTGTTACGGACGCGGCGATACCTAATATGTCTAACATTTTTATTTTTGTCAAGTTTTATACAGTTAAAACCTTTTTGAATAGAATAAAATCAAAAATCTAGAATAACATATTTTTTTATTTTGGGGGTAATTGTCTTAGGTAGGGTCTCATTTTTTGTGAGATGAGATGACGTTTTGATTGTTACCATTTTGGGGTACATAAGACTTTTTGATCGATTGGAATTACACTTTTTGTGAGGCAAGGTGACAAAAAATGGCTGTTTTGGCATAGTTTTTAAACAATAGTTTTTTATTTAGTTTTATATTAAGGTACAATTTTTCTTGAATGGTAACGCAGTACCAGCATAGGTATAAACATCAGATAAGTACAAACATAGTTTGCAAAAAAGTGGTGCAGACATGTACAAAGAATACAAGATGCACGAATTTACACATTGTAGAAACTGTGCAAATTATGTAAAATAAACAAACAAATGAATCAAAGGGGTACAGCAAAGTTATTGGATGCTCACAGACAACTAAGCCATCTTCTTTATAATACAACAACATATATAGTTCAATATGAAACAGTTATAAGTTCAGAGTTTGCCCAAAGGTTCTATCTCACATCAGGTGCAAAATGTTGAATTCGCCCAAAGATTCCATATGTCCCTAGCCCTCCCAGAGCGTCGACTGATATAGGACAAGGTCTTCTCGTGTGTATATATGTAGTATTTACCCTATGTATTACATCAGAGAGTGGAGGAGCTTCTAATTTCTTCCAATGGAAAGTCATTGTCAGTTTTGCAGCTAAGAGTAATGCCCTTTTCACACGAGCGGGAGACTCGCATGTCTCCCGCAACGCATCTACAGGTCTGGACTCCGGCACTGACTGGGATCGCATATAATGCTATGCGATTCCCTGTCCGTGCAGAGTCCAGCCCTGTTAGATGCGTTGCGGGAGACATGCGAGTCTCCCGCTCGTGTGAAAGGGGCATAAGTGTGCAGTGATTCCTCTACTTTTCATAGGGAGGCCATCTAAACCCAGGTATAATAAAGCAAGAGATGGGGAAGGGAGTAAAGGTTTCCCAATCAATTCAGAGGCCACCAGAAAAACCTCCTTTCATTAGTTTACTAATTTGACATGACCATAGAATATGCAGCAGTGTTCCCTTTCCTCCACAGTTCCTCCAACAATACTGTCATGTTCCTGGAAACATAAGACATAGTCTGTCAGGAGTGTAGTACCACCGTAGCGTGGTTTTCATAATGGACTCGTAGTGGGTGGTGCAGTGGAGAAGTCTAGCTGATGGTTGAGCGCTGGCAAAGGACTCATTTAACTCTAGCTCCCATGATACAAAGGGCGAGGTTTTTTCGGAAAGTTTCTTTGTTTCCCAGCATGACATAGATAGGTTTGATGGGCAATTCTTTTGTTGTAGGGACATGTTTTGGCATAGTTTAAAAAAAATAAATAAAATTACAGCATTCACCTGAGGGTCAATCTCATGTGATATTTTTATAGAGCAGGTTGATACGGACGCGGCGATACCCAATATGTCTATTATTTTTATTTTTGTTAAATTTTACACAGTAAATGATTTTTTGAACAGAATTAAATCTTGTTTTTGTGTTGCCATTTTCTGACTGCAGAATTAAATCTTGTTTTTGTGTTGCCATTTTCTGACTGCCCTATCTTTTTTTTTTATTTTTTGGGCGATTGTCTTATTTGGGGGCTCATTTTTTGAGGGATGAGGTGACATTTTCATTGGTACCATTTTGGGGTACATAAGACTTTTTGATTGCTTGGTATTACACTTTTTGTGAGGCAAGGTGACAAAAAATGACTGTTTTGGCATAGTTTTTTAAAAAAAAATTTTTACAGCATTCACCTGAGGGGCTTATCATGTGATATTTTTATAGAGCAGGTTGTTACAGACGTTAAGTTTTACACAGTGAAAGCCATTTTGAACAGAATAAAATCTTATTTTTGTGCTGCCATTTTCTGAGAGCCCTATTTTTTTTATTTTTTAGCCGATTGTCTTAAGTAGGGTCTCATTTTTTGTGGGATCAAATGACGGTTTTATTGCTACCATTTTGGGCTAAATACGCCTTTTTGATCACTTGGTATTACACTTTTTGTGAAGCAAGGTGACCAGAAAATGGCTTTTTTGACACAGTTTTTTTTTTTTATTTGAGAGGTGTCATTTCTAAAAAGGGGTCATTTATGGGTGGTTTCTATTATGTAAGCCCCTCAATGGCACTTCAAAACTGAATTGGTCCTTAAAAAAGTCAGTTTTGGATATGTTGAAAAATAGCTTCTAAAATTCTAAACCTTCTAATGTCCAAAAAAAATAAAATGACATTTACAAAACAATGCCAACATAAAGGAGACATATGGGGAATGTTAATTATTTACTATTTTATGAGGTATCACACTTTCTGTCTTAAAGGGGTTGTCATGCCTGCACACAATAGGAGAAATCGCTGGCCTATGCACATTTCCATGGTCTCAGCCACCAGCAGCCGATGCCTTTTCCTATTGTGTACATGCACGGCCACCACTGCTGGGTTGCAAGGTGGTCATAACCACTGGATACGAGCAGTGTATAATGTGATGAAAAAATGAATGAAGCCAGCAAAGGAAGCAATATGGGTAATAACAATACATTAGTAAGTGCCTTGTATTAACTTTTTCTACGTGATAAATGTCATTTGCTGAAATGAGACAACCCCTTTTAAAAGAAGATTTAGAAAATAGCGAATTTTTCCAAATCTTCTGTAAATGATGTTCTTTGTCTTTTTTTTTTTTTTTTTTTATAAATAACGGTAAAATATTGACTCAGATTTACCACAAACATGAAGTATGATGTGTTGCAAAAATGCTATCTCAGAATAGCTTGCATAAATAAAAGCATTCCAGAGTTATTACCACATAAAGTGACACATGTCGGATTTGAAAAAATAGGCTCTGTCATGAAGGTGAAAACAATTGGTTCAACCAATAACAACTATGTGTCAAGAAGGACACGCCCTATTGAGAAGAATTGCAACACCCAGTTGTCAGTGTATTTAATCATTTCCAGGAGGAATAACCGAGAAACGACACAAGGCTAAGTTCTAAAAAGATGCTTCCGAGTTGTTATTACATGGGAAATATATTTACTAAGAGAGACATGTCACAAGAGGTGACAGGTCCTCTGTAAGTTCAGCTGTAGTTATATTTCATCTAGTGGTTTACACTTCCAAAATGATCAATATTTTAGAAAAGGGGTTCTACGAGTCCAGATATTGATGAGCTGTCCTCAGGATCAGATTGGTGGGGGGGGTGCAGACATCTGGCACAATCACCAGTCAGCTGCTGGACTGGTTAAAAACAGTGGATGGACCTGTCAGCAGAAGACCATCCACTGTACAATCACCTTGTCAGAATACTGCATCTCAGCTTATTCACTCTTATTCACGTGGATGAGAGCTGCAGTATGAAATCGTAGCCACTTCTGGCTGCACCCACTATTTTCTTTTTTTTTGCGCCGAAGGGTGCCAAAACAGCTGATCTTTGGGGGTGTTTGACCCTCACCAATCTGACATTGATGACCTATCCTGAGATTCGTATATAATTTTGTTAGAGCGCTCCGTACAGTATTAGAATGTATTGACTACGATGTGCCAAACCTATTACTTCATGAATTCTCGCGAGACTTCGGGTAATAACTTCGTCAATTAATTTCTAGTATAAAAAACCTCATAGGAGCCAATACATTCTAAGACTTATGGAGCGCTTGCTCCGTACAGTATTCTAACAAAATTTTATTCGAATCGACTTTGGATTAAGCATCGTAGAATATCTAGAAACCAGAGAACTCTTACAAATGTAAAGCAAGACATTAAGTGACATTCTTCTCTGTATTCCTTTATTTTCCTCTTCTGATAGGATGGTAGTTTTCTTTTATTATTATGCAAACAGAAACCCACATATATTTGCATCATATGCCTTGAAATGCAGTGATTAATAGGCACAGCCTAGACAAAAAATTTGTGGATGGTGAAATACAATTACTTAATGTCAGTGGATGGGCCTAGGGCTGTACCAGTTGTAACACTTATGAAAAATTAGGAAAGACATAATTAGAAAATGCAGAAAAGTTATACGTACAGTGCATGTGGAAAGTCTTCAGACCCTTTCACTTTTTTCTCATTTTATGTTGTGGCCTTGTGCTAATATGTAAAAAAAAAATCCCTGTTTTTCACTCAATACCTCATTATGACAAAGTGAAAACAGAATGTTCAAAATCTTTCCTAACTTATTGAAAAGAAAAAAACCTTAAAAAACTTAAAATGCATTGGCATTTCTTGCACTTCTTGAGCGTGATGTCACAAGGTTTGCAGATTTAGGGATTTTCTGCTATTCTTCTCTGCAGATCCTCTCAAGCTCTGTCAGGTTGGATGGGGACCATCGGTGGAGAGCCATTTTCAGGTCTTTACGGAGATAATCAATTGCATTAAAGTCAGCGCTCTGGCAGGGCCACTCAAGAATATTCACAGCATTGTCCCTACACCACTCCTGTGTTTAGTGTTATTGTATTGTTGGAAGGTGAACCTTTGGCCCAGTCTGACGTCCAGAGCACTTTAGATAAGATTTTTTAGAATATCTTAGTCTTTTTGGTCCATTCAGCTTTCCTTCAGTTCTGACCAGTCTCCCTGTCGCAGTCGCTGAAAAGCACTCCCATAGCGTGATACTCCCACCACTATGATTCACTGTAGGGATTATATTAGGCAGTTGAGCATTGCCCAGTTTCCTCCAGAAAAGACGTTTAGAATTGAGGACAATCTTGGCACAGTGGCCTGTGAATAGAAGAAGTTTGGACTCTTAGACCTGGCATCCCCACCAAACTAAGTAATTAAGGGAGAGGGTCCTTGGTAAGAGAGATGACCAAGAACTTAATTGTCAGAGATCCTGTATGCAGGTATATGCAGGTATCCTGTCTCTGAGCTCTACAGGCAGTTCTTTCCTCTTTATGGCTTGTTTTTTTGCTCTGGTTTGGTCTAAGCTGTAAGACCTTATATACACAGGGGTCTCAGCCGTAAGACCTTATACAGCCGGGGTCTAAGCTGTAAGACTTATATAGCAGGGGTCTAAGCTGTGAGACCTTATATAGAAAGGGGAGTGCCTTTCCAAATCATGACCAATCAACTGAATTTACCACAATTGGACATCTCAAAGATGAACAAGAGAAATGGAAGGCCCCTGGAGCTAAATTTCAAGTGACATAGCAATGAGTCTGAATATTTATGTCCATGCAAAATTTTAGTTTTGCCTTTTTTGAAAATTTGCAAAATTTGCAAAAAATTCTGAAATTCTGTTTTTACTTTCTTACTACGAGCAGATTAATAAGGGAGACTTGTTTTATTTTATTTTAGCACAAGGCCGCAAAAATAATTAAAAGGTTTGAAGACTTTCCGAATGCATTGCAGGTTTTCTTCAAACAGTACATACTATCTGTTCAGATATTCAGTGTTAATAGAGGAATTTTCTAGGAATGTATAAATATGGATAAAATTATAAAGCACACTTCGAAATACAAAACACCAAGAATTGGGGTTCATCATTGCCATATGCATGGACACTGTACAGCGATGCATGGATCCACATGGTCTCACTGTGCTGCCATACATGGTCATATTCTGTATGTATAAAATCAGAGAAAAGACTCCAGAATTGGAGCCCTCCTCAGTTCCTTTCTGTTACTTATACTGTAATTGATCTTCCAGAGGGCTGGCCAGGTAGATAAGGACCTGACTCACCTAGCACTAATGTTGGCAGCTTCAGGTCCTTATTTACCTGGGTGGTGGCCCAGAAGGTCTATTACAGTATTAATTTAATAATACTGTAAAAGACTTCCCTGGCCACAGGCTGGGTACATAAGGACCTGACCTGATGCTACCAGTGTCAAAAGTCAGCAAGTACAGCAGTGTTAGTGCAGAGGTGGACTTAATAAGGCTGACCCATGACAAGCCTGTCCTACGCCGTTTGTGACCACAGGCTGCCCTGCTGGCCTTAGCTGCCTGTTGTGGTGGTATTTGCTGTACAATACAGATATAGTGATCCCTCAAGATACAATGGCCTCAGGATACAATATTTTCAACATACAATGGTCATTTCTGAACCATCGTAAGTTGAAACCAGACTCAACATACAATGCCTCAGACTGAGATCCAACCAATCAAGGCCACTTCTCTGGTAAAATAGCTGTATTTGTCGCTAGTTATCAGCTATTCCTGACTGTTATTGTCACGAACGTGCCTGCATCAGGTTGCAGGCCTTCAGCTAGACTTTCAAAAGTGACATAATTTGACATGTTTTCCTCTTGGTTTGGTTGCTGTTTACCACACCCCTTCCCCTCAGCTGTTGAGGGTGTGGTGACTGTCTTTCCCTATTTATCCCTTCCTATCCCAGTATCCCTTGCAGTTTATACTTTCTGCTGACATTGTTGTGTGTGGTGTGGATCTCAGAGATCCGGTTGCTGCAATATCTGCATTAAGATAAGTGTCATTTTCCCTTTTGTGTTTATCCTACTTTTCCCTGTTGTGGTTTTGCCTTCTGGAGTCTCCTGTTTGTCTGTCTTTTTGGAGGAACGGGTTGACTCCTTCCCCTGTCACTAGTGGCAGGGTTCTCTAGGGTCAGGTGTTATTAGAATCCTGTGTATGAACTCTCCTACCACTAAGGCCTGTTAATACTGGTAGTCAGTCAGGGCCTAGTTTCAGAGTTTCCTGCAGGAGGTGACCGTTTCCCTTGTTTGGTCCTTTTCCCTTCCCTCTTACGTTTGGTGTGGCTATACCCTCCACACCAGAGCGTGACATTATAAACCGCCGAACAAAAATGAATGTAATTTTTGTGCAGACATGGATGCTATTACTGCGCTTACTGAACGGCTGCAGGGACTCTGCTTGGAGGTAGCTGACATCCGCAACCAGATTCAGAATCCAAAGGCTGGTGGTTCTGGGGGTGCTGGGTGTCAGGCCTGTTTGGAGCCTAAGGTCCCCCTCCCGGATAGATTTTCTGGGGGGGACGTGATAATTTTATTCTATTCAGGGAGGCGTGCAAATTGTATTTCAGACTGTGTCCACATTCTTCTGGTAATGAGGAGCAGAAGTTTGGTGTGGTCATCTCGCTGCTCAAAGGGGATGCGCAGTCATGGGCCTTTTCTCTGCCGACCGGATCGCAGTCTCTCCAGTCAGTAGATGAATTTTTCAAGGCTTTGGGGATTATCTATGATGACCCGGATCATATCTCCCTGGCCAAGACCCAGATACGTGACCTTTGTCAGGGTGAGCGCTCGGTTGAGATCTATTGCTCTGAGTTCCGGAGGTGGGCGACCAATACTGAATGGAATGATCTGGCTCTACGTAGCCAATTCTGTCAAGGATTATCAGAAAGGCTGAAGGACGCTTTGGCCTTTCATGAAACCCCTGTGTCTTTGGAAGCTGCTATGTCTCTTGCTATACGCATGGATAGGCGCCTGAGAGAGCGATCTAGGGGCCCCCGCTCTCAGGACATACTATCACGTAGTTTACTGTCTTCCTATGACACTTTGGGTGAAGATTCCCCTAGGTTGATGTCAGGGGACGAACCCATGCAGTTAGGGGGAGCTACTCCTGTTTCCACTCTTAAGCATTTTGGTAATAAGAAGGGTGTGTGTTTTTTCTGTGGTCAGAAAGGACACTTTTCAATGTATGTCCATGCATTCAATCTCTAAAAGAGAGAAAAGAAAAGGGGGTGTTGAATTCTCGTCTCACTCTTGGTGGGGTGGGTGGAGAGACTGAAAATGTGCATTTGTCTTCATCCTGTAGTACCCGTTTTCTCCTGACTGCCGAGGTGGCGCTAGAGTCAAGGGTTGTGAGAATTGAGGTGTTTATTGATAGCGGGGCAGGGGTGAACTTGATTGATGCTCAGTTTGTCCGTATGCATGGATTGTCTCCGAGTACATTGGAAAAGGAAGATTTCTGTGTTTGCCATTGATTCTGCACCTCTATCCCAGAAGTGTTTGTCTCAAATGGTGCATGATATCAAATTAAGAGTGGGTGAATTTCATCAGGACCTTATTTCGTGTTTTGTGTTGGAAGGTCTTCCTGCTCCTGTGGTTCTGGGTTTACCTTGGTTAAGCAAACATAATCCGACCATTGACTGGCATACTAGACAAATTGTGGATTGGGGTGATTATTGCGTTGACAATTGCCTTAATACCTCTTTTTCTGCTTTAACTACTAAGACACTTCCCTCTTTTATATCGGATTTCTCTGATGTATTTTCTGAAGGTGGATGTCAGGATTTACCCCCTCACCGGGAATACAATTGTCCTATCAATCTTATCCCTGGAGCAAAATTGCCCAAATCTAGGCTGTATAACCTTTCTGGATCTGAGAGAACTGCCATGAAGGAATATATTGCTGAGAGTTTGGCTAAAGGTCGTATTAGACCTTCCAAATCTCCTGTGGCAGCTGGGTTTTTCTTTGTAAAGAAAAAGGACGGAACTCTTAGGCCATGTCTGGATTTCCGTGAACTCAATTGGATTACTGTCCGTGATCGGTACCCCCTTCCTTTGATCCCTGACTTGTTTAACCAGATTGTGGATGTCAAGGTGTTCTCCAAGTTGGACTTGAGGGGGGCATATAATCTGGTCAGGATCAAGGAAGGGGATGAATGGAAGACAGCTTTTAATACTCCGGAGGGCCACTTTGAGAACCTGGTCATGCCTTTAGGGTTCACCAATGCTTCTGCTGTCTTCCAGCATTTTGTTAATGACATTTTTCATCACCTGGTGGGGAGGTTTGTAGTCGTGTATTTGGATGACATACTAATCTATTCTCCAGATATGGTGACACATCAGGATCACGTTAGACAGGTGTTGCAGATATTAAGAGATAACAAGTTGTATGCAAAATGAGAGAAATGTGTTTTTGCTGTACATGAGGTGCAATTCTTAGGATACCTGCTTTCATCTTCAGGTTTTCGTATGGATCCAGAGAAAGTCCGTGCTGTTCTGGACTGGGACCGACCTGAAAATCTGAAGGCTCTTATGCGATTTTTGGGGTTCACCAACTATTACCGAAAATTTATTAAGAACTATTCGACAATAGTGAAACCCTTAACTGACATGACTAAGAAAGGGACGGATGTCTTAGTGTGGTCTGATGCAGCGTTGCAAGCCTTCTCCGCTGTGAAGGAGTGCTTCTCTTGTGCCCCTATATTGGTGTAGCCAGATGTGTAACAACCTTTTATTGTAGAGGTTGACGCATCCGAGGTGGGGGTAGGAGCAGTTTTATCACAGGGCCCATCACCTGGTAAATGGCGCCCATGTGCTTTTTTTTCGAAAAAACTCTCAGCTGCGGAAAGAAATTATGATGTGGGTAACAGAGAGTTACTGGCCATTAAGTTGGCTTTTGAGGAATGGCGTCATTGGTTGAAAGGGGCGATTCACTCTATCACTGTATTCACTGATCACAAAAATCTGGCTTACATGGAGTCGGCTAAATGACTTAATCCAAGGCAGGCCAGATGGTCTTTGTTCTTCACCAGATTCAATTTCATTGTCACATATCGTCCTAGGATTAAGAATGTGAAGGCGGATGCCTTGTCACGTAGTTTTCCCGGAGGTGGTGATTTTGAGGATCCGAGTTCTATACTGTCTGAAGGAGTGGTGATATCTGCTCTTTACCCTGATCTTGAGGCTAAGGTGTTTGAGGCCCAGGGAGATGCTATGGAGTCTTGCCCCCCTGGGAAGTTGTTTGTTCCTTCTGATTTGCGTCATAAGGTTTTTTGAGGAACATCATTCTTTGGTGCTTGCGGGACACCCTGGGAGTAAATCTACTGTCAACATCATCTCTTGTAGATTCTGGTGGCCAGGGCTGCTTAAGTGTGTTGAGGACTATGTGTTGGCCTGTAGTGTCTGTGCACGCTCTAAGGTTACAAATACTCGACCTTCTGGACCCCTACTTCCATTACCCATCCCGTCCAGACCATGGACTCACTTATCCATGGACTTCATCACTGATTTGCCTGATTCATCTGGTAAGACAGTTATTCTGGTGGTTGTAGATCGTTTTAGTAAAATGGCGCACTTTATTGCATTACCCGGACTCCCCAATGCTAAAACTCTTGCACAAGTGTTTGTTGACAACATTGTGAAACTTCATGGCATTCCCACTGACGTGGTCTCTGATCGTGGGACTCAGTTTGTGTCCAGATTCTGGAAGGCATTCTGTACTCGGCTTGGGGTACAACTGTCTTTTTCCTCTGCCTTTCACCCCCAGAGGAATGGACAGACTGAGCGTACCAATCAGAGTCTGGAGACTTACTTGAGATGTTTTGTCTCTGAGAACCAGGAGGAGTGGTCCTCGTTTTTGTCTCTGGCAGAGTTTGTCATAAATAATCGCACCCCAGGACTCCACTGGTAAGTCACCATTTTTTGGTGCATATGGCTTTCACCTGCAGTTTGGCACATTTTCTGGTTCTGATACTTCTGGTATTCCTGAGGAAGAACGTTTTTCGTCATCATTGTCATCTATATGGCGGAAAATTCAAAATAACTTGATAAATATGGGTAACAAGTACAAACGTGTCGCTGACAGGAAACGTATGAATGGTCCGGACCTAAGTGTGGGTGATTCTGTGTGGCTGTCAACTAGGAACATTAAGTTGAAAGTTCCTTCTTGGAAGTTGGGTCCAAGATTTATTGGCCCATATAAGATCATGGCCATTATTAATCCTGTAGCATTTCGTCTTGAACTTCCTCAGGCTCTGAAAATCCATAATGTGTTTCACAGATCTTTGTTGAAGAGATATGTTGAACCTCTGGAGCCATCTCCCTTGCCACCCGCGCCTGTCTTGGTGGATGGTAATTTGGAATTCCAGATTGTCAAGATCATTGATTCTCGAGTTCTCCGTAGGACTCTTCAATATCTTGTTCACTGGAAGGGTTATGGACTTGAGGAGAGGACATGGGTACCGGCATCTGACGTGAATGCTAGTCGTTTGGTGAAAGCCTTTCACAGGTCTCATCCTGATAAAGTTGGGCCTGGGTGCCCGGAGGTCACCCGTAAAAGGGGTGGTAATGTCACGAATGTGCCTGCATCAGGTTGCAGGTGTTTGGCTAGACTTTCAAAAGTGACATAATTTGACATGTTTTCCTCTTGGTTTGGTTGCTGTTTACCACACCCCTTCCCCTCAGCTGTTGCGGGAGTGGTGATTGTCTTTCCCCTATTTATCCCTTCCTATCCCAGTATCCCTTGCGGTTTATACTTTCTGCTGACATTGTTGTGTGTGGTGTGGATCTCGGCGGAGATCCGGTTGCTACAATATCTGCATTAAGATAAGTGTCATTTTCCCTTTTGTGTTTATCCTACTTTTCCCTGTTGTGGTTTTGACTTCTGGAGTCTCCTGTTCGTCCATCTTTTTGGAGGAACGGTTTGACTCCTTCCCCTGTCACTAGTAGCAGGGTTCTCTAGGGTCAGGTGTTATTAGGTTCCTGTGTATGAACTCTCCTACCACTAAGGCCTGTTCATACTGGTAGTCAGTCAGGGCCTAGTTTCAGGGTTGCCTGAAGGTGAGCGTTTCCCTTGTTTGGTAGTTTTCCCTTCAATCTTACGTTTGGTGTGGCTATACCCTCCACACCAGAGCGTGACAGTTATATGTAAGGACTTGTTGTATCTGTCTTAGTTATCTGCTTATTTTTTATAAATATTAATTTTCTCTTATCTTGGATGACATTTTCTGGAACCGATGACTCAACTTACAATGGTTTCAACATACAATGGTCATCCTGGAACCAATTAATATTGTAACTTGAAGGACCACTGTATATACAATGCGAGTGCTGAGGAGGACTGGAAGGTGACCAGCGAGTGAGTCAGATCCAGAGACAGGTCACTAGGACCTACAAATTCTTCTGACGTTTGTTTTCATCATCTCTGTTATTGTCACACTCACAGTCTGTGTGACACAGGTTGCTACTGCTCACTTACCGGCATTTTGACACCATCTGTGGCAAGAGCAATGGCATGGCCACGGCATCGAAAATCTGTAGAGTATCTTCCTGCATTCTGCAGCGGCAAATCATTCGGATTTTGGTATGGAAATGCTGCAGATTTGCCACAGATTTCGCCCTTTACATTGCTATTCCAATGCCATGCTCATTTGTGCATTAGATCTGCCTACTAAAAAGATTCTGGTGCAACCAACCAGCAATGTGGCAATGCTGATCCCGCCTACTTGTGTTGGACCCACCTTCAACATGGGGCCGCTTATAGTTTTTTTTCCAGGCCCACTTTAAAGAAGTGATCCAGGATTATGATTAGAGATGAGCGAATTTCATATTTTGAAATTCGTTCGTTTGGTGGTAAAAGGTGAATTGCGTTATGGATTCCGTTACCACGGACAATAACGCAATTCCATAACGGAAAAAAGTTGAAAAAAACCTATATAACATGAGAATTTTTTACAGGGATAAAAACTTTTGTTAAAGGAAATTGTATGCATTTCCCTTTTACGTTCTGTATGGTTGAAACGTGCAAATTTCCTTTCTCCACTTCCTCATAAAAATGTGGTAAAAGGTGAGGTTACATAGTTCGCATTTATACTCTCAATTGGCAAAAAGTCAAAGGGATATTTCTCAAGCTTTTACGTCTATAGTTTCGCATAACCAACTAAACAAAAGCATGACACCAATAACGTGACTGGCTGGTTAAATTACACTATAATTTGGTTGCCTATGGTATGAACGTTAAGAGGATGGAGAAGGGAGCAAATACTGTGTGAGAAAGGGAGACATTAATGGAGATGCTACTGTATCTAGTAAGTGCTATACTGTCTAATCCCAGCGCTGGATTTACAGCTACACTGCTCAGTACTGCTGAGCAGTACTGAGCAGTGTAGCTGCTCAGTACTGCTCAGCAGTACTGAGCAGTGTAGCTCAGTACTCAGCTCAGTACTGCTGTGTAAAGTGCTGCATGCTGCTGCTTATGAGTGGGTGCTAAAGAGAGGTGTGGGAGCAGGATATTTTTTATGTGTGCTCACTAATCAGCTGTTTGAAGAGGAGGCGCGCGCCGTAACAGCGCTGCCTCCTCTTCATTGTTTACACACTAGCCGTAACATGGGTAGCAGTGAGCAGGTGTAATTACACCTAACCTTCCCACTTCCTCTTCATTACACTGCCCATGGTCTCGGTAGTGAGTGTAGATACAAGAACTCGCTTCATTCAATTGAATGGAGTGAGTACTTGTAATTACACTACCTCGCCGCCGCAAGGGAGAAGACATGTAGCGTAATGAAGAGGAAGCAATTGCTTGCATGGAGCGCTACCTCATCTTCAAACAGATGATCACGGGGGTGCCGGGTAACTGAATATAGGTCATCAATATAAAACCCCTGCAGAAGCCCTTTAATTTTCTGTCTGCATTCTGTAAGGGGTTAGACCTTCATTCACAAATCTTTACAAATGGAAAAAAATGTTGTCATTTACTGGAGTTTCACATGCCAGCCAGCTACTTTCACATCAGTGTTTTTGCTGTCTGGTTTTGAGATCTGGCATGGGATCTCAAAACCACAGCAAAACTAATCAATTTGAATAATACAACCAGCTTCATCCATTCAGAACAGATTTGGTTGTATTATAATGAAAATGATCGGCACTAAAACCATTGTAAGTCAATGGCTGGATTCATTTTTTTCGCTTCTTCAGTTTCCCACGCCACACACAGAAACGATGCTTGCAGTGATTTTGTGTCTGGCATGCAAACGCAACAAATCAGAACAGAATGCCTTCTGTTGCACTTCCTTCCGTTTTGTTAAGTTTTGTCCTCTTTGACAATGAATGGGAACAAAACTGAAGAGTTATGCTGTGCTTTTGAGACCCAGTGAGAGATCTCAAAAACCAACGCTCAACGCTGATGTGAAAATAGCCTAAGAGGCTCATCTGCTAAGAGTTGGAGATGTAATTTACTTTAGTTTTTGTGAGTAAATTATTGTATATGTGTCTGAGCTCACCCTACTTTTTGAAACCTAGCGAGAGGAGCAAGAAAACATTTTGCAACTTTCTATTTTTCCCATAATGCCATTTGCTCTAAATTTTGTGACTTTTTTTATGCCAACAACCTGGTGCAAAACCTTTGTAAATTACCGTGAGTCTCTTTAGAGGAATTGGCTAAACTTTTGTGTTTGCATAAAAATGATTATTTTTGGTGTACGTTATGAAAAAAGTAAATATACGCATTATTTATAAGTTTATTAATGGAAGCACTTCCTCAACTTACCATTTAGGTTGGTAAAAATTGGGACATTTGAAAACCCAGCCGCTGACAACGCTCAACTCCAACCAGGGTAACTATGCTTTTCTCTTTAATTATATAAAACAACAGGAGAAGGACCTAGAGACATTTTCAGATAAAAAATGACCCACTATATTAAAATCAGTGGACACTATAACTGAGAATTATGATCACAAAATGCTTAATTGTGCCTAGATCACACTATTCCCCTATGATGTACTCAAGTTTAGGTATGTGCACTTGTATATTTTAGGAGCGGACTAAGGTACTGGACTTGCCTTTGAAGTCTGCAACTTTGGAAGGATATTCTAGGTTTTATAGAAAACAAACTAAAATGCACATTAAGAGCAGATGTTTATTTAAAGGGGTTGTTCGAGATAAGTTAAAATTTTGGACAAACCCGAAGATAAAACATGATGTTATACTCACCCCATTCTTTGCATATACTGGCATGTTCCTGCTGTAGTTTGTAAGGAAGTAGGCGGGACCAGACCAGCGCCACAAGGAACATCGCTGAAGAGCAGAGTGAATGCAACATTTTTTTTTTTTATTCCGGCTATTGGAGGGTTTGTCTGAGATTTTTAAGTATTTTAGAAAACCTTAATGTAAAGCCAGGTTCTCACTTGCATTAGGGTATATTCCGTCATATTTTATTATAAATGGAACCTATAACTGAATTCGTAGCTGGAATGCAAAATGGGAGCCATTAAGAGGCATTCCGTTTTGATCTGTCTGGTTTCCTGTCGATGGGACTTTGTTTTCCATCCTGCATAATGGAAACTAGACGGATCCGCTATGCTTGCCCATAGACTTCTATTATGACGGATCAAAATGGAATGCCTCTTAAAGGCATCTACGAATTCCATTATATTCTGTTATAAACGGAACCTATAATTCAATACCCTAATCTAAGTGCAAACCTGGCCTTACACACAAGGTGGTACGATATTTACTGTTGTTAGCAAGACTTAATTGCCATCAGTTGATATCTCTGTACAGCTTAGCTCAATGTAAGAAAATATATATAGTTATAGAAACCAAAACAGAGATATTTGAAGATTTGGGGCAGACTGTATGACTGAATTATATGCACTAACCACACATCCTGAAGCATAAAAAATATTCACTCAAGTGAGGCACCCTAGACAGTCTAGTCTACAGCTAAAACTGTATGGGACTGTACTGTGGACTCACCAAAAGCAGCCCAGGAAATGACCAGATGTTGCTGTTTCCATGTAGTTGTACATTATTTTTATGAAGAAAAAAACTTCACTGTCACTGTACTTTCACACAATTTCATTTGGTAAAGAATGGTGTAAAGAGATGTTTGACACCATAGAGGAAAGAGAGGCATTACAAATATTGGAGGATTTGATGGCGGAGAACGAAAGAGAACAGCAGGTAAGTCCAGTTCCGAAGGATCTGATGAAAAAATCCATGACATTCCCACAATTTAGTATCTGTCCGGCTATAGATATTTTTGTGAAGCTGGTGAGTGAGGATCTGGCAAAGATAGAGGGGGACACTTCCAAGAACAATCTAACTAAAAAAGAAAGGATGGCCATAAAAGAACTTAGCCAACTCAAGGGTGTGGTAATTAAGCAAGGAGACAAAGGGGGGAATGTTATACTTTGGCCCTCAGAGATGTATGAAAAACAAGCCTTTAAATTATTAAGAGATAAAAAATGTTATAGAAGTTTACCATCTAACCCGTTGGGTCCTTTTCAAAATGAATTAAATAGTATTCTGGATACGGCAGTAGTAAATAACATCATCACTCGAAATGTGAGAGATATGCTTTTGACCGCGTTCCCCAAAGTACCTACATTTTATATCATCCCGAAGGTCCACAAAAATAGCTTAGATCCGCCAGGACGACCGATTGTGGCAGGTAATGAGGGGTTATGCGAATGTATATGTAGAATCATCGACTACCACCTTCAATCTTTGGTCATAAATCTACCCTCGTTCATTCAGGACACCACAGCGGCTCTAAATAGACTGCAAGATATTCACATGGAAGAAGGAATGTTCTTAGTCACGGCAGATGTGGAATCATTATACACCAGTATAAGACATGAGGATGGTTTGAAAGCCGTGGCTGAATTTCTAAAAGGTAATGTACAGGAACCCCAATTCAACAGTTTTATTTTAGAACTGTTGGAATTCGTGTTGAATCATAATTTTTTTATTTTTAAAAATCAGTAATTTTTACAGATTCAAGGAGTAGCAATGGGGGCGACATGTGCCCCCTCTTATGCCAACTTATTTTTAGGGGCCTGGGAAAGGGAGGTTTTCCAAAATGACAACATCAGAGGAATAGAGAAGGCGCATAATTGGATGCGTTATATAGACGATGTCCTATTCCTCTGGGAAGGATCCATTGAGGAATTGAACCATTTTATGCAGTCGTTGAACGATAACGCATTAAACATTAAACTTACCTTTCAGGTAGCAAGAGAGGTGGATTTCTTGGACTTGAAGATTAAGGTGGGAATGGATGGACATCTGGAAATGGAAGTATTCAGAAAAAAGACAGCAGTAAACGCACTCCTGCATGCAAAGTCTTCACATCCAAAATCAACCGTCACAGGCATACCAACAGGTCAGTTTTTACGCCTAAGACGAATCAGTTCTGATGAGAAGGTATACAAAAAACAAGCCCAGGCATTGAAAGAACGCTTTCAGGAAAGAGGGTATAGTAACAGACAAATCAACAAAGGTGTAAGGATTGCTAATAGTAAATCCCGTGAAGAACTTTTATGTCCCAATAAATTTAGGGAGAAGAGTAAGGTAAATATGTCGAGGTTTATTACCAATTATAACAAACAATGGGAATCCATTCGAGAGATTTTGAATAAACATTGGAATGTCTTGAAAACTGATGTGATCCTGAAAAAATGTACATCAGATAGACCTTTAATGACAGCAAAAAGATCAAAAAACTTGAAGGACATCTTGGTTCATAGTCATTACATCCCGGACATGGTGCCATCAAAAAGCAAGCACCTGAAGGGCTTATATGCCTGTGGCTCCTGTAGAGCCTGTAGGAATATGGATAGATCAAGCCACTTTCGTGATGGGGATAATAAGCGAACATATGAGATCCGTGATTACATCTCTTGCTCTACAACTAATGTCATATACTATGCTACCTGTCCTTGCAATAAGATCTACATTGGTTTAACTACCAGAGAATTTAGAAAAAGGATAAGGGAGCATATAAGAGACATAGAGAAAGCAGAAGATGAAAAGGATCATGTACAATTGAAGACTATCTCAAGGCATTTTAAATTATTTCATAAATGTAATCCGGATTTGTTGCGATTCAAGGGCATTGACAGGATGTACACGGGTGTCAGAGGAGGTGACAAAGGAAAGAAACTTGCACAAATTGAAAGTAAGTGGATTTTTAGATTAGGAACTTTGGCACCTAAAGGCCTTAACGAAAATTTGGGCTTTAGTGCTTTTCTGTAAAAGGCTGTGTAGTATCGTGGGAATATAAATTTTAAGGTATTTAAGGTATGGGTTTTAACTATGTTTTTGTTTTGTCTTATTTTAGATTGGTAAAAAGAAGTAAGGAGAAATCTGCTTTTGGAAGTTTCCAAGAATGCACATAGTGGCAGGAGAAAAATCATGTTTACACACGTTTACATTACTATATGCACCGGCACTTTATTAAATTTTTAATTGTCAATTATTAATCTATTATAATGTTTATATAGCACTTTGTTTGTTCTTGTATGTATATATTAATATTATCGATTTGGATAATTTTTGTATGAATTTATGATATGTATAGTAATCACGGGATGTTTTTTTGGATTAACACTTTGAGATATTGTGTATATTATGAAGGATTGTATTTACAGGATTTGTTATTAATAATTAATTGGTATTATACGCATACAGTAACGGTATCCATTCACTTATTTTTCAACACTATTTTAACTTATTATGATTCACTTATATATTTACATGCACATTTATATTGTTTAATTATTTAATCAGGTGCATTGTAGTATGTTCTCTCATATTATTGGTAGTATAAAAGCCAGTCATGGCATATTTTAGTCACCTGCTAATGGATGCGCTTACGGGTACATCGGGCCACGGCTCTTTCATCTCTCCCACCGCGTGAGGTTGGACGCAGGCAACTGGCAACACACGTTTATACGTGAAGTTGCCCTTCCCTGCGTCGGCCTCGGAGGGAGGGTGGAAGTAGCTTGTACGTGGCTTCCGGTGACGATGTAAGCGCTCATTAGACTTAGCAGGTGAATTCTGTTACGTGCCTGGTAAGGTGACTCGTCATTGGCAGATTAGTCCTTTAAACCCATTCCTCCACATTCCCTGGCCTCTCCTCCTGACGAAGCTGTACACGCGAAACGCGCGTAGAGGGGACGCCAGCGGTAGCTCTCCCATTTATTAGGTATGTGTGGCTATTATTTGTTTATTTCCATATGCACATTGTAACATAATCTGCATTGAATAATTATTACTACAGGACATATATTAGGGCGGTGGCTAGTGTCATTAGGCATTGTTTTGCATCACTTGTCACTTTGTTAGCTATATTGATGTATATGCATGTGATTTTCATTTAGCAGATATTAATAGGCGTTTATGTCAAGAGGGTAGAGCATCCGCATGGCGTGTTGTTATAGTTCTCCTACTGTATTATGTGGATGGTAATTATTTTATTATTATATTGGTTAATAAAAACAAATGTTTTTAAGGGGCTACTGGTTATACTCTTGTTCTTTTTGTTGAAAGAGAAAGAATGGTGTAACTAGCATGTTTTTAAATCCACCTGTAAAAAGCTATAAAGTCATGGCCACTAGAGGATCTCACTTACACCTAAGTTCCAGTCCACTGCTTGTTGTCAGGCAAGATCTGTCCCTGGTAACAGAGGCTCAGAAGACAGCTGAGAGGAAGTGGGGGGGTGTCAGACCAAGTGAGATCCTGAGCCTGATAAAACAACTGCTTCTAAAAATCACAGGAGCCTCCTGCCTTTCTGCAAGTGTTATTTATCCCTCCTTATCAGCTTTCTGAGCTCCCTAGAAGAAAACAAACACAATGGGAAGTAAAGGAAATGATGTCACTACATACAGTACTGGCAAATGTGAGACACCTACTGCTTCTGAGAGAAATGCATCTAGCTGTGCAGCTGAAACAGGGACTAATATGGCTGAATAAGACTTTAGGGAAGCTCAAATTTGATTGTTCCTTCACAGTTGTTATTGTACAAAGAAGCACAGCCATTATGCAAACTTTTATTTTTAATCGGGTATGCTTTAAAGCTGGCATGCTCAACCTGCGGCCCTCCAGCTGTTCCAAAACTACAACTCCCAGCATGCCCTAATAGCTATAGGCATACTGATACATATCTGTTAGTACAACCTTTTTCATGTATATGAATGACTGTATTACGTGCCATACTTTTGTTTCTTTTAACACAATGGGTCATTTACTAAGACCGCTACATCAGTTTTGAATGTAAAAAAATGCAAATCCCCATGTCGTAACTTTTTAACCCCTTAGTGACCAGCCTGTTTTGTGCATTAATGACCATACATTTTTTCACCGCTGCCTTCCAAGGGCTATAACTTTTCCATCTATGTTGCCATATGAGGGCTTGTTTTTTGTGGGACAAGTTGTAGGTTTTTAATGGTGCCATTTTGGAGTACACATAACTTACTGATTAACGTTTATTAATTCTTTCTGGTAGGCCGATGAGAAAAAACAGCAATACTGCAACTTGAGTTTTTACAGTACTGCAATTTTGCAGCATTAATTTTTTTGCAGTAGGATTACAGCGATACCAAGTACATAAAGTTTTTGTTGTTGTTTTTTTTTTTTTTACACTTTACTACTACCACTGGACATGAGAGATCCGTGCAGCACTTAGACCGGGTAGCCGTAAAAAGGCGGTGGTCCAGCCTCAGGCCCCTTAGTGACAACTGTAAAAAGGCATATTGGTGATCACTAAGGGGTTTAATACCCATGCGACAATATCTTGAGGAGTGATGGGGGCTGGACCACTGGCCCCTGCAAATTCACTAACATTTACCCTTGTTTCCAGGCGTAAATGACGTCTCAAATCTACTCCAATCAAGAAGTGGATTAGATTTCAAGCTAAATGCACGGACTGCCGAAGGATATGCCTAATTTAAAATGCGACACGCGCTTCCTCATAAATTGGCGCATCCTCTGGCAGCAGAGTGACTATCAAAGTCTGGCATAAAATGCCTGTCTTTGATAAATAACCCCCAGTGCTTTATATGTGTTTTTTTACATACAGGAAACCTAATTCATAATGACTTCTGGTAAGACAGGAAATTTGTATGAGCGCATACAACACGTGGTTTACTCTTGGGTAATTTGTCTCCAGTGAAAATGAAACGTAGATTTAGTATCACACATATGTAGTAACACAATTGTTTTTTTCCTTCCGGTATTGCATCTGTTATATAGATGCTAAAATCTGTTCATGTCTCCATTGAGCAGTCACAATGCAGCAGCCACAACTTCACCCTTCCGCACTGGCCAATGGTCACTCAAATTTACAGGTTAATGGGGGTTATTGTGCAGCCATTAGCCACAGCAGGAGCTTACAGCTGCCTCGAAACCCAGCATAAGAGTGGTTTCACACAGGCGTTCATCCAGCAGAAAGGAGAAGTAAAAGCCCTTCCTTTATATATTTGCTGTGAGTGAAACCACTTGATTTTCTGTAGTGAATTTCCTTCTCTGACTTTGCCACTGTATGTGTTACATGCAGATTTGTTGATTTTGCTGCAGATTTGCTGTAGATTTCACCCCATGCTTTGCAAAGGGTGAATTCCATGGTAGAAATCTACAACATAAATTGGCGTGGATGTAAAATCTGAATCAAAGGGAATTTCCACTGCAGATTTTTTTTGTAAAACCTCATCCACTTTGCTGTTACTGTAGTTATGTAGACAATGCAGATTGTCTGCTTCAGATTTATAAAAAAAATCTGCATTGTATCTGCCACATGCAAACATAACCTTAGGGCTTGTTAGCATTTCAGTATCTGTTTAATTCGTGAAGATGTCCGTGAAGGATCCGTATTTGGTCCATATGTCCGTTTTTTGCCCTTTGTGTGTCATTCGTATTCCACAGAACTGCTGAGCTGAAAGTTAATTTCCAGAGTATCTCCTACCTGTGAAAAACAGACCAAGCAGGGATGTCGTCCATGTCGCCTCAGTGGTTTTTCACTGACCCATAGACTTCAATGGCCATGTTTGATCTGCATCACGGACCAAAGTAGTACATGTTTCTGATTTTTTTAAATATAGAAATACTATTACAAATGAAAAAAAGGACAGCACATAGTCAGAAAAATACAAAACACTTTATTAAGTTGTATCACTTGACAGTTCTATAAACGTGTACTAACAACTTGACACAAAATGTAATGCTAATACAAATATTTTTATTCTCTGACCTGTTAGAAAGGCACATGATGTAATCTGTAGTGAAGGTAATTTTCTTACCAGTGACTGTATTTGTGAGTTATAACCTACCTTTTGCTTCTCAACTGTGTCATGTGACCAGCACTCTGACTCTCCAAATAACACAGCATCTTATGTGTGGACAGGAAGAAGGTTTCTCTGTGTATTCCAATGGGAGACTCAATGTCAGTCTCATAGGAATGAATAGAAAAAGTAACTGACTTCCTGTCCTGTGTCAGTGATATCACAGTGTTGGTCACATGACACAGCTAAGGATCAGAAGGAAGGTTATAACTCACAAATACAGTCACTGGTAAGAAGATTACCTTCACTACAGTTTACATCATGTGCCTTTCTGGGCCAGAGAATAAAGATTTTTGTAGGAGTTCTACTTTAAAAGAAATATACAAAAATAAAATGTTCAACATTATAGCCAATATATGTCAATGTATTTAATGATTTGTTCGATAATGCAGTGTTTTAGTTTAATGGAGGTTGCTGCATACAAAAAAGGCAAGTTGTAACCTAACAACATGACCTAACTATTGCTTATTAAGTATGTTGAGACATTTGGTGAGCATCGACACTTTTAGTGTGGAATGAACAGTAGGTCAGGCTATCAGATTAGAACACCTTTAAGTCTCATTTATTATGTGCCACTTTTTAAAAAGTCGCATATCAATGCAACCCCCTGGTGTACTTTTAGAAATAGGTGTACACCTTTAAATTTGGTGCAAGTTCACAAACCAAAAGACAGATTTAGAGTGGCTTTGTCATCAGGATCTACCTTATTAAACCAGGCATACGGCCTGGCATATCATGCTGATTAAAACTATATCTTTCTTTTGTCTGTATGCTTAACAACTGCAGTGAAATCAGCATTTTATTCATATGCAAATTTTTGACACAAGACTTATTCACTCCTATGGAGCCAGGGCTGCGAGAAAAACGCACAATATACGATTTTTCCTAAATGCAGAGATGATGCATGAAAAACGCACAGACCCATTGAAAAGAATGGGCCAGGGTTCAGTCCAGATGCTATCAGTTCACTACACGCATCACATCCAGACGGAATACTCGCTTGTGTGAAAGAGCCCTTATCCATAATGGTGGGGGAATTTTGGTGCAGTTAAAGAAGAACTCCCGCACAAATTTTTATTCTCTGACCTGTTAGAAAGGTGCATGATATAATCTGTAGTGAATGTCATCTTCTTATCAGAGAATGTAATTCTGAGTAATAACCTTTCTTCTTATTGTAGCTGGGTCATGTGACCAACTCCCTGACCTCCAACTGACCCAGGACAGGAAGCCAGTTACTGCTCTATTCATTTATATGAGACTGAAAGTGAGGCTCCCATAGGAATGCATAGAGAATTAGACTTCCTGTCCACACATAAGGTGCTGTGTGAGTTGGTGAGTCTAATTCCTAGTCACATGACACAGATAAGAAACTTCAGGATTATAAAAGTCAAAAATACAGACACTGGTAAGAAAATGGCATTCACTACAGATTACATCATGTACATTTCTAGCAGGACATGGAATAAAAATGTTTGCGGGCGTTCTTCTTTAATTTGGTGCAGCCAGAGCTAGATGTGGATTCAAAAAGAATGAAAAATATACAAGAAGGACTTTCACTTTTCCTTCTTAGTGGATTCACTTCTGGCTTTGGTTTAAACAGAAAACTGCATCAAATCCTGCCAGAGTAAGCTGTGTGTGATATCGCAGATGAAGAGTAAGAGTGCCTTCACACACAGCAGATTTTGTTGCAGAAATTTCTGCGACTGAAAAATCAGTTCTAGTCACCTATATTGGGCTTGCAGAAGTTCAGATGCTTCCCGCCTTAACAACCCCATTCAAACAAATAGAACAAAATCTGACGCTCGGAAGACCCCTATTCAAACGGCTAAAATCTGCCACTGATTCAGAAGTGGGAAACAAACGTTTTCTGCTGCTAGATCTACATTCAAAACTCACCAACAGTTTACTCATTGACTTTAATGTTACACACCTTGTGCACAAGGTGTAAAATGGTAGAGGTTTTTTCAGTAGCCAATTTGAAAAATGCTTGAGAAGTGATGTTAGCAGATATGATTGAGCATTTCATAGAGGTCAATGGGGAAGCAGAGAAAACTCAATTAAGTACTATTCTAACACTCTTACAAAACATCCTCTAAAACCTCCACCAAATTAGAAATCTGCATCTAAAAATTACCTGTTTTTAGTTATTAATTTGCTACTGAATTGCAGCAGATTTTTCTGCCACTTCGAACTTAGCCTAATAGTTCTACAGCAGCTATTGACAATGTTGGCCATGAATTGCCTATTTATCTGATCCATTCCACATTTATACACCATACACCACACACATTCAATGGCTGTTGGCCCAACAGCTCTCTTTCCTGACTCCTCCATACATATACAGCGGTCCCTCAAGATACTATGTTCTTTCCTGAGCTATTGTAAGTTAAAACTAGACTCACCAAACAATACCTCAGACTCAGATCCAACCAATCTGACCAATCATGTCCATTTTTGGTAAAACATCTGTACTGGTTGTGGTACAGTACAGTGTGGTACTACACGTTATGTACTGCCATCTCTGTACCAGGATGAATTACTCCTTTGGTTGTCAAGTGAGGACAGTTCCTCTTTATTTTTCTGGTACACGGTATGCTATACAGGATCCTGAAGAAGCCCCTGTCCTCATCATAGACAATTATTTACAGCTATCATCATCTATTCCAGTTATTTTTAAGCAATTGCTTTATCTGCTTATTTTTCTTACAGTAAGTCTTCAATTACTCTTATTTTGGGATGATATTTTGGGGCTTCAGAACCAATTGCTGGTTTTTCATAGAGTTTTTGGACTCAAATTACAATGGTTTCAACTAAAACGGTCATCCCAGTACACCAATTAATATTGTAACTTGAGGGACCACTGTACATGTGTATGTGTATTTAACGGGGAGAGAGTTGAATGCCACTGCCGGACAATTCTGGCATCAGCTTATCTCCTGGAAGATCAAACAAAAATATTAATTTTGCCCAATCCCTCTCTCCCTGGCATCATCTGTTGGAGGAGAGTCAGAAGGTCTCCATACACATTAAACTGTTAGCCATTTGCCCAACAAATCACTAATGTGTATAGGGGCCTAAAGACTATTTCTTTCAGAAGCATACAGAAACTCATGAGGACTAATAGAAGCTGGGTATTATTGTCATTATTTCTAGTTTTGGGCACATTATCAGATATGTAAACAGTACTACTAGTAGTGCAACTAGACTGAACTAAGGAAAGAATGTGAAAAAGGCTTGTAAAAATGCAGATAAACCACAAGACTATATAATTAGTGTAATATATCACTTCTTGCCCCTGCCTGTAGAAGTGAGGTCACTCCCAAACACCTTAATGGGGTTTCCTATTTTCTGATATCTATCCTCAAAATCGGCCATCAATATCAGATTGGCAAGGGACAGCACCCCCGCTGATCAGCTGTTTGAAGGGCCCACAGTGATCGTGAATGCAGTGTCCTCCAATGTTTACCTGCACAGTGCACACCATCAACACTGTAGTGGGGGTGCAGTGTAGTTACAACCTTTTTTTGTGCCATTCACTTCAATAAGGTGAAAAAGCTGTAAATATCCTGAGGATAGCTCATCAATATCAGAAAACTGGAAACTCCTTTAAAACAAAAGATTATAGAAAATGTTAGTTTTTTATGTTTAAAAATATAAAAAGTAGACTAGAAGTGTGCTCTCTATCAATGAACTAAAGGTCTGCACTCCACATTTCATTATAATATACATTTATCTCATAATGAATAATGGGTTAGGTTTTTTTTTTGTTTTTGTTTTTTACAGGAGCCACATGGCAAGACTGCTTCAAGAAACAGACCAGTGCAAATGAGCAGTTAGCAGCCAAAAATACTATGTAAAAAGTTCCACAAAAAACATATAGTATTAATCAGATTACCCTGAGGGTTTCCCATTCCTAGGTTCAAGTTCTTTTATTTCCAGAAACCAGTGACCTCTCTTTCCAACTGTTTATATAGACACATAGCTGGGGTTCACCTGATTAAAATGCTGCTTTTCTTTTGTTGATCCGAGGCTCCATCCCCGAGTTATGATACTGTTTCTTAAAGAGGACCTTTCATTATCATGTAAATAGCTGGCAGTGTAGGGCATACTGAAGGCATGTGAGATTGCTTACTATTTTTCCTTTGCCCCTGCTGTGCCTCCCGTTCTGGTTTCCCGCCTGGTATGTAAATTTATACCATCTCCCTGGCTGTGGTGCTCTCCACTGCGTCTGGGCAGCTCACAGCCAGGGAGAAAGAGAAGCCACTTGAGAGGAACATTTCCTCCTCCCTGTAATGATGGTATAAATTTATTTACCAGGTGGGAGCACAGTGGGGGGCAACTGAGCAGCGCATAGGGAAAATAGTAAGAGATCTCACATGCCTTCAGTATACCCTACACTGCCAGCTATTTACAGGATAATGTCAGGTCCCATGCAGATTAGGCCTTCGGTACAATGTGGGCATAACCATTGCTCTTGTTGCACCCAAGCCCTACTCCTTTCTGTGGCCAGCCCCTCCCTCCCTGCTTTGCCACTGCTGCTGTCAATCAAAACAGTGATGACGACCTTATTACACCAAAGGCCTAATTGTATGTTAAGAAAAAAAGTGTCATAACTCGAGAACAGAGCCTCAGATTGACATAAGGAAAAGAGTGTTTTAATCAGGTGAACCATGGCGATGTGTCTATGCAAACAGTTGGGAGGTTACTGATGACAGATTACCTTTAATTAATCTAAAAGAAAAAAAATACTCAATTAGGACAAACAAATGACAAAAACTCATCTATCTGATTTTTTACAATACTGCGGTCAGGGTGTAAAGCATGTGGCAGATAGTGTGCAAGTGACATCTCCCAAGCATCCACAATTTTAATATGAAGTCCAGAAAACATCGCCCTCATTACAGTGTCTAGCTGCAGGGAAAACCAGTCACTGTTGAAGAGGCTCACTTCAGGTCCAAGCTCCTGGACATTGGCAGAGCGAATGATAACAGCCGTGTCTGGACTGCGCTCCAGTAGGCGAAGAAGAGCGGCTCGTATGTTCCTAAGGCGTCTTATGTATACCTCCACTGGAAAAGTGCTGAAGTGAGACCAGATGGTCATGGCTACTACAGTGTTCTTTCCTCCCACTATACCATCCAATTCATTGGCAATATAACGCAGCTCATTGCTTAACACTGTTGAGAAGCGAATTGGTGGCCCATGACAGCGGAATTTCAGCATTATATTACGGTCAACATCAACAGCCATGAATGGACCGACATTCTTAGGGCTCCCCAGGTCAAATGGCTTTAGGTCTGAAATAGAAGAATAATTACAGTCATTTGCAGAATGAAGAATGCAATTTCAATAGGAAAACAGCTGAACGGTATGTAAAGAAGAGCTTGGTGAATTTTAGTATGGCCCTGTCAGAGTGCTATCTTTTTAAGTTATCCTCCATATAGATTATTAGTATCTGATATGCAGCGCCCTCTCCACTTTGAATAATGGAGCCAATCAGTGAAAATGTCATCACATCTGTCCCTGTCAATGACAGTGCAGAGGGGGTGGCAGTTGCAGAGAGAGAGCAAAGCCTCTAGGTATAACTGCAACCGCCCCATTGCTACTAGAGGTTCATTTGCATATATTAAAACCATTTTTCTCAGCAATGTGGTAACATATGAACATGGGACCACCAGTTTCATAGGTAAAAATCTGCTGACAGATGTCCTTTAATCTATACAGGAAATAATGAGATTCAGGGATGGAATGGGAACTTAAAGTGGCCCTGGAAAAAAAAACAACTAAAAGTGGCCCCATGTTGTAGGCGGGTCCAAACTGACAGAAGGCGGGGCAACACAAGTAGGAAGGGACACCACGTGGAAGCAGGAACAACAGAAGTAGGTGGGGCCCAGTAATACTGTGGTGCAGAACAAAATACCGCCCCAACAGGACCAAATACCACAGTGCAGAACAAAATACTACCACCCATGCCACAGTATGAAACTATATAATCTTGAGGATGGCAATACAGGAGGGCACCTGCGGGCATTGGTCAGGTGCATAAGTGCCTGATACTCCTACAGTCATGGCCAAAAGTTTTGAAAATGACACAAATATTATATTTTCACATGATCTGCTGCCCTCTGTTTTTTATGTGTGTTTGTCAGATGTTTTTATCACAAACAGAAATATAATTGCAGTCATATTATGAGTAACAAAAGCTTATATTGACAGTTAGAATGAGTTAATGCAGCAAGTCAATATTTGCAGTGTTGACCCTTCTTCTTCAGGACCTCTGCAATTCTCCCTGGCATGCTCTCAATCAACTTCTGGACCAAATCCTGACTGATAGCAGTCCATTCTTGCACAATCAATGCTTGCATTTTGTCAGAATTTGTAGGTTTTTGTTTGTCCACCCGTCTCTTGATGATTGACCACAAGTTCTCAATGGGATTAAGATCTGGGGAGTTTCCAGGCCATGGACCCAAAATCTCTACGTTTTGTTCCCTGAGCCATTTAGTTATCACCTTTGCTTTATGGCAAGGTGCTCCATCATGCTGGAAAAGGCATTGTTGATCGCCAAACTGCTCTTGGACGGTTGGGAGAAGTTGCTCTCGGAGGACATTCTGGTACCATTCTTTATTCATGGCTGTGTTTTTAGGCAAGACTGTGAGAGAGCCGATTCCCTTGGCTGAGAAGCAACCCCACACATGATGGTTTCAGGATGCTTTACAGTTGGCATGAGACAAGACTGGTGGTAGCGCTCACCTCGTCTTCTCTGAATAAGCTGTTTTCCAGATGTCCCAAACAATCGAAAAGGGGATTCATCAGAGAAAATGACTTTACCCCAGTCCTCAGCAGTCCACTCCCTGTACCTTTTGCAGAATATCAGTCTGTCCCTGATGTTTTTTCTGGAGAGAAGTGGCTTCTTTGCTGCCCTCCTTGAGACCAGGCCTTGCTCCAAGAGTCTCCGCCTCACAGTGCGTGCTGATGCACTCACACCTGCCTGCTGCCATTCCTGAGCAAGCTCTGCACTGCTGGTAGCCCGATCCCGCAGCTGAAACACTTTTAAGAGACGGTCCTGGCACTTGCTGGTCTTTCTTGGGCGCCCTGGAGCCTTTTTGGCAACAATGGAACCTCTCTCCTTGAAGTTCTTGATGATGCGATAGATTGTTGACTGAGGTGCAATCTTTCTAGCTGCGATACTCTTCCCTGTTAGGCCATTTTTGTGCAGTGCAATGATGACTGCACGTGTTTCTTTAGAGATAACCATGGTTAACAGAAGAGAAACAATGATGCCAAGCACCAGCCTCCTTTTAAAGTGTCCAGTGGTGTCATTCTTACTTAATCATGACAGATTGATCTCCAGCCCTGTCCTCATCAACACCCACACCTGTGTTAATGGAGCAATCACTGAAACGATGTTAGCTGGTCCTTTTAAGGCAGGGCTGCAATGATGTTGAAATGTGTTTTGGGGGATAAAGTTAATTTTCTAGGCAAATATTGACTTTGCAAGTAATTGCTGTTAAGCTGATCACTCTTTATAACATTCTGGAGTATATGCAAATTGCCATTATAAAAACTGAAGCAGTAGACTTTGTAAAAATTAATATTTGTATCATTCTCAAAACTTTTGGCCATGACTATACATTAGTTAATGCTGAGAGCATCAGATCTTTATGTACCTGACTGGTGGCCACGAGAAGGCCTTTGGTGGCTTCCTGGGCATCTGCCCACAGAGAAATTTCCCTGTAGGGTCTATGGCCAATCCGCACCTGATGAGATTCTAGAGAACTTTGTGCCTCAGTATTATGGCAAATGTGTGTGGCATGCCCTTTCCTGTTCAACACTGCCTCAATGCACAACGCTAGGTCTATGAAAAATGGTTTGACAGTCCTGACCTGAACCCAAACTAAATCCTAATGTGGACTGAGAGTCAGACCTTACTGGCCAACATCAGTAACTTGTAGGTGAATTAATCTGAATCCCTATAGCTGTTTTCCAAGATCTGATGTAAAGCCTTCCTAATGGAGTGGAAGTGAGTTACATCAGTCACTCTATTGTTAATGCCATTGGCTTTTAGGTGTTTTAGAAGTGTATAAATGGGTGTCTGGTTGTTTGCACATTATCTAGAGCACCTGATTTTTCACTGGTTTCCCACAATGGACATTTATCCTGTATCGAAATGTCATAAATGTCTAGAGAGCTGATGGAAATTGTAGGGCGCTGCATGTAGCAGCACAGTGCTTGCTTGACTGCTACTCCATTCTGTTAGGCCATTTTAAAGGTAATTTTATCAATGGGGCTTAGGAATCCAGGAATATGTTATAAAGTAAGTTACTTTATACAATATTATTGAGAATAAAATAGAATAAAATGTTGACCTGAAACAACGTCTGTGAGATATTCAAACCACTGCCTTATGGTAGAGTCTCCAAAAAAATGCACCACTTTCCCCTGTAAACAATCAGTGATGTCAGAAGGCTTGTTGAACTGCCATAGTGTGGATCTTCCAGACCTCCACTGATCTCTATAATAATAACCCGATGGGAGAAACTTTAAGCTGTTAAGAAAAAATTTCTCTAAAAGCAAGAAAAGGACAATTAATATCAGACATTCAATAATAATGACATACATTCTTACACTAAAATGACTCAAAAATATCTACTCTGTGTTAGGAATCATAAAAGATTGCAATAATATTTAGGGCGGATCTGTCAGATATACCATTTTCTATCATTTGATTCAGCATTTTCCTGTCATAAACTGTTTAAAGTGCAGCCCAGACTTATATACAAAGCCTGTGAGACTGCTACACCCGCACACAGTGATTGGCAGTGCCCCATATACAAGGAAAAGTTGTCAATCACGCTTTGTGGGTGGGGGAAGCAGGACTCACGGGTTTAATTATGAGTCCTGGCATTTAAACTGCTTTGTACAGGAAAAGACTGACTCAAATCATATAAAATTAAACAACAGGGGTTCTCCGGGAATTAAGAAAATGAAAATACCTAAATATTACTTTATTATAAATATATTCCCAAATACCTTTCACAAGCTATATTGGTTTGTTTTGTCTAGGGAGCAATCATTAGGAGAAATAAAATGGCCGCCGTCCTATTAGTACACACAAAACCTGTCCTAGTCACACAGAAGGACAAATTACTCACAACACCGAGCTAAAGAGCTGCCTCATCCTCCTCTCTGTTTTACTTGTCAGGGATTATGATCCTGAATACAGCTGATAAGATCTTCAGCTGAATCTCTTTAGGAGAGGACATGAAATACAGAGAGGACGGACAGGACAGATTGTGGTAATGTGGGGCTGTGGTAATGGAGACTGCATACAAGAGTTGCTGCTCATTACTCACATCCCCACCATCTCTATCTGTACTTCATGTCCCCTTCACGAACTCCATTCCTACAGAGATTCAGCTGAAGATCATATTAAACTGTATTCAGGATCATAATCCCTGACAAGTAGATCAGAGAGGAGGCTGAGGTTTAACGCAGTGTCCTGAAGTAACTTGTCCTGCTGTGTGATTAGGACAGGTTTTGTGTGGACTAATAGGACGGCGGCCATTTTATTTCTCCTAATGATTGCTCCCTAGACAAAACGAGCCATTATAACTAATGAAAGGTATTTGGGAATATATTTATAATAAAGTAATATTTAAGTATTTTCATTTTCTTAATTCCTGGAGAACCCCTTTAAGTATAGGATTCCTCACAGAGACACAGTGTCCTTCACTCTACTAACCTATTTGATAGTCCTTTTCTGCCAGAAGTCATGACCAATAAAAAGACACATAATTTTGATACAGCAAAATTTCCCATTAAGAAGACACATACACTGTATGGAGAAAGTATTGAGACACACCTCTTAATTCAGGTGTTCATTCAGTCTCATTATGACAGGTGTATAAAATCCAGCCCCTAGTTATGCAGTCTGCCTTTACAAACACTTGTGAAAGAATGGGTCGTTCTAAAGAGCTCACTGATTGCGAGGATGGTATTGTAATAGGCAAATCAGTTTTTGAAATTTCTTTTCTCCTAGATATTCCACAATCAACTATGAATGGTGTTATTGCAAAATGGAAGTGTTTAGGACCCACAGCCATGAATGGCAGACCATGTAAAGTGGGGTGATGAGGCACATAGTACATAAAAGTCGGCAACACTCTTGACTCGATAACTGCAGAGCGCCAAACTTCGTCTGGCATTAACATCAGCGCAAAATCTGTGCACCGGGAGCTTCATGGCATGAGTTTCCATTGCCAAGCAGCTGCATAAAAGCCTTACATCACTAAGTACAATGCCAAGTGGTGTGAAGAACACCACCACTGGGCTCTGGAGCATTGGAAAAATGTTCTGTGGAGGGATGAATCACTCTGCTCTATCTGGCAGTCTGATGGAGGAGTCTGGGTTTGGCAAATACCAGAAGAATGTTACCTGCTTGACTGCATTGTGCCAACTGTAAAGATTTGTGTAGGAGCAATAATTCTATTTAGTTGTTTTTGAGGAATTGGCGTAGGCCTCTTAGTACCACTTAAAGGGGTTGTCCCACAAAAAATATTCTACAGTTTTCAAACCAGCACCTGGATCTGAATACTTTTGTAATTGCATGTAATTACAAATTTTGTATAGTTACTGAGTTATTCAATAAAATATATCTGTATCATGCCACTTAATTTCTTATTTCTTTGTCTTGCTCACTGAGAAGGCCGCACATGCTCAGTTTCATCCTTCAACTGCCTCCTGAGCTGTGATAGGAGGAGCTGAGACACGCCTCCTGAGCTGCAGCAGAAAAGACACTCCCCTTGAGCTGCCAGCTTGATATAAATCTAGCAGAGCAATGAACGGGGAGATCTCTGGATCCATGTGAGGGCTGGTTCTAGCTTTGTTAGAAAGAGGTTGTCATGTACTATATGATGTCTGATTTTCATTTTTTACATTATTCGTGGGATAACCCCTTTAAGGGAAATCTTAATGCTTCAGCATACCAACACACTTTGGATTCTTGTAGGCTTCCAACTTTGTGGGAACAGTTTGGCAAAGGCTCTTTTCTGTTTTACCCGGCTGTGCCTGTGCACAAAGCATGGTCCATAAAGGCATGGTTTAGGGAGTTTGGTGTGGAAGAACTTCACCGCACAGAGGCTTGACCTCAACCCCATCGAACATTTTTGGGATGAAAAACATAACGTATTACTTATCTACAAGATAAGTAAGGTGTTTGATCACTGGGGTCCCACTACATCCTGAGTCCCCTAGCAATTAAACCCTTATTGCCCATCCTTTGGACAGGAAACAATGGGACAACCCCTTTAAGACTAAGATTAAAAATGTCATTGTTCTAAAGCAAGTTGCAAGAAGCAACCTCATTGCTTGCTATGCTTGTATCTGCTCTTGATTATGCTCACTGGGGTAGATGCATGAATCAGAGAAAAAGAATGAAAAATAGACCAGTTATTTAGAATATAAATATAAATATTTGGTGTACCAACCAATCACAATTCTGTTTTAATTTTCCAATCTGTCTTGGAAAGATGAAACCTGAAAACTCATTGGATGTTGTGGGCAAGACCCATTATGATTGAAAGTAGATATTGCTGAAAAAATATACTCTGATTGGATGTACCTTTAACTTTCCAAGGATGCACTGTCACTGTGTCAGGGCCACTTGCCAGGATGGGTACTTTGATGTTCACATCACTTAAAAAAAACACAAAGTACAAAATGAAGGCTAGATGATAAGCACTCTGCTCATTTTTAGTACCTAGAGGTAGAAAGGGAAATGGAACAGAATTGTTTGGTTCACTCACTGGCTAGGTTCGAAGAACCTTACTATACGGCATCCCAAGTCCACATGGACATGTGTCTACAAACTACATACATGGTATAGACATTATTAGTAGTCCCAAGGATTGTAAAAGAGCCTTTACATCACAGTAAGACAGTAATTCACCTTTGAAAGAACATGCTATCATGTAAAGTCAAAAGATTTTTCATGTAACCTCCTTTAGCATGATTTACTCGACTGGAGCAAGATAACTTGTCGGGCTTGTAGCAGAACCATGGTTCTCCAGTGTTAAGGTCTGTGTAATTGCATATTGGTTGCTTTTTAGGCAGACAAACATTGCACATTGTGGTTTCAGAAATTTCACCTGAACGGAACAGACTTTTAAAGTAAACTCTGTCTGGTTTGTCTTCACGTAATCGTTGAAGGACTTGAATCCCTTCACTTGGGTGAACCAGAACCACTGAAACAGTCAACCTACCGGGCCAAAGTAATGCAAAGTACACACTATAGAATCCATTCTGATGGTCCAAGACTGTTCCCACTGCACCAGCTTTCAACAAAGGAGAATGAATTCTTGTTTGCAAATAGTCTCCTCCATAGTGCTTCGGGTTTCCTTCAAAATCATGGACCCTTACAAGCACTTCCAATACATCTCCCACCTTAAATGATGACTTGGACTGTAAGATGACAAAATGACTGTGAGTAGCATCTGTACTTTTCATAAACTCAATCTTCTCATGGGGTGGTCCAGGCCATGCCACAGTTTTCAGTAGAGATTTCTGTTCTTGATACTCGGATTTGGACAGAATTTGAAGCCGAAAGTCACAATTATGTTTCCTGTTCACTGGTGACAGAGAACGAGCTGTATCTCTGTGTAGATCTGCCCTTCCTGGCTCCAAACCCATCCTATGATTCAGATGCTGTCAAAGAGAACATAGAAATGTATCAATCAGACACATTTTCACTGTGTGTACAGCAAACTCCAAGTAATGGCAACCTGCTCATTGTGTTACACTGTTTCTTATACAGATCCATCCAATGAGATTGATACAAATGCTAACATGATAACTGTAGTAAAGTTCTTCTCACGTTATGTGACCATTAGGCCTTATTCACACAATTCACACATTTCCGCAATAAAAGGGATTAGTGAAAAATGCATAGCACATAAATGGCTTCCATTTTTTTCTCACTCCAATACTTTAATGGGCTATTCTGATCCACAAACATGGACGAGAATCGGACATGCAGTGAGCTTCTTGGATCAGCACATGGATCCAATAAAAAAGCATGAACAGCACCACTTGTATGTGTGCTGCCTGTTTTACCAACATAAAAGAAAAAGGCTCATGTGGATAAGCCATTACAGAGATGCTTTTTTCTGCACCAAAATTTGATTGTGTAAATTTGTATCATTTTGAAAATATCATCTGTTTAGCTAGTATTGTGTCAAGCTGTGGATCTTCCACATGAAAATCTGAGCAGGAAACTTGCGTCTGTAAACAAACTGTGTGCATGTGGCCTAAGAGTACGGCCACACGTTCAGGCTTTTTAACGCAGTTTTTGAAGCCAAGATCAGGAGTGGATCATACAATGAGAGAAAGTATCCCTCAAAAAACTGAAAAGAAAATGATTAAAAGGTTCTATATATCCCAAAATGGTATCAATAAAAAGTAAAGATTGCTCTGCAAAAAAATGAGCCCTCACATTGTGACACCATGAAGTCATAAAAGAAAAAAAAAAACTTTTACATTTTTAAAAGTAGTAAAACATAGCACAAACTATATAAATTAGGTATCCCCATAATTGTATGGACCCTCAGAATAAAGTGATGTCATTTTTTACCATGCAGTGAACACTATTAAAACAAAACTGTTGTTTTTTCACACCGTCCCAAAGAAAAAGTTAAGTTAAAGGGGTTGTCTCATCTCAGACAGTGGGAGCATATCGCTAGGAGATGCCCCCATTGTTGATAGGTGCGGGTGCTGGGACCCGCACCTATCTCCTAAACGGAGCCCCACAAAGTAGTGGCTGCAGGACTCCGGTCCGGGCCCCCACCAAGCACTCTCCCCATAGAAGTGAATGGGAGCACACCGCGCAAGACCGGCCACCACTCCCATTCATTTCTATGGGCCTGACGGAAATAGCCAAGCTAGGCTATTTTTCGGCGGCCCCATAGAAATGAATGGAGGACAGCTGCGCACCACTTTCGGGGCTCCGTCTGTTCTCGATGGTGGGACCCGCACCTATCAGACAATGGGGACATATTCTAGCGATATGCCCCCATTGTCTGAGATGAGACAACCCCTTTAAACAATACATTAGATTAGAAAAATGACAACTTGTCCCACATAAAACAAGTCCTCATACAGCTATGTTGTCAAAAAAATATATGCCATGGCTTAAAGGGTTTGTCCACCTTTGTCTATTGATGGCCTATCCTCAGGATAGGTCATCAATATCAGACCAGTGGGCGTCAGTCTCCCCCTGCCGATTAGCTGTTTGAAGAGAAAGCAGAACTCGTACGAGCACTGCCCTCTCCTCTCTGATTACTTGCTAACCATTGCAACTGCAGCAGAGAGCAGTGTAATTACAACTATGGCGTCCCACTTTACTTCAATGGGACGCCATACTTGTAATTACACTGCTCGCCGGTGCAGTTGCGACGTTCAGCAGTTAAACAGAGCAGAGAAGGCAGCACTAGTATAAATGCTGCCTTCTCTTCAAACAGCTCATCGGTAGGAGTGTTGGACCCCCGCCAATCTGATATTGATAACCTATCCTGAAAAAAGGTCATCAATAGAAAAAAGAAGACAACCCCTTTAAGGGCCAAACTAGGCTGCACTTCTAAGGCTCCTTTCACACAAGCTTTATGTATAGGTGCAATGTATGAATTAAACGCATTACCCGCACTGAATTCTGAACCATTTTTATGGGTCTGTATACATGAGCGTTGTTTTTCATGCATTATTTCTGCGTTACGTGAAAATCGCTGCATGTTCTACATTCTGTGTTTTTCATGCAGCCCTGGTCCTACAGAAGTGCATGGGGCTTCCATGAAAAACGCATTGCATCCAGATGCAAAGTGGTTTCACTGATGGTTGCTAGGGGATGTAGTTTGCAATTCTTCCGTTTATTTCACGCATGTGAAAAACGCATCAAAACTGATTGCATCTGCGTGGAAAAAAAAATGAACCACTAAACGCAATTGCAGTTTTTTTCCAGAACAGATTTGGACACAATCCATATTGTTTGTGTGACAGGGGCCTAAGGGGTTAAAAAGTCTACTTGTATTTATCATTGTGAGAAAATCCCCAGTGATTCAACTTTGTTTCTACATAATAACTCTAAGGATACAGTGGGAAGAAACTGCACATGACAGGAAATCTAAAGTTTGTGTTTAGGTGGGCAACTTTAGTTATATGATAAGCTGTACCCCCGACACCGCCCCACCCCCACACACCCCACACTCACACACCCAAATCTGTGAGGGAATCTGACATATATATATTTCCCATTGAAATCAATAGGGGAGATTTATTAAAATTGGTGTAAAGGAAAGATGGTTTACTTGCCCATAGCAACCAATCAGATTCTACCTTTCATTTTCCAAAGGAGCTGTGAAAAAAATGAAAGGTGAAATCTGATTGGTTTCTATGGGCAACTAATCCAGTTCTACTTTACACCAGTTTGATTAAATCTCCCACAATGTGTGTAATACACTTAGGTACTGAGACCTCCAGAGCGACTGGTGCTCCTGTACCCACTTTCAGGCTAATAGATGTGGATCCTGAATCGGGGACGTCCATCTAATAACTTCCTTACTGGGGTATATGAACATGTGTTTTTTAATTAATTCTCAAACCAAAACACAAAGACAACTTTTCCATGAGCTCTCTTACCTCAGCCAGATGAATGTTACTAACCAATACCAGTACCACCAACAAGAAGATAACCACAAAACATATCTGTAACCTGTAGAAGGTGCACCACATTTTTTGCAGTTACGCCAACATCCATATTCTATTCTTCAGCGAGCACGACTTGGCTCATTTGTGATGCTTTAGATCACCTCTGTTCCTCTAATGCCATTTTATCTAAGGAAAAACAAGAGATATAAAGATGACAACCTGAATATGATGAATTCTTTTATTTTATTTAACCCTTTCATGGCCGGGCCTAAAAATTACCTGAATGTTCAGGCAACTTTTTGTGATTTTGTGCACATGGTTTAGTGATCCTAATTTTTTTTATTTGTTTGACTACCAAAATAATTTTTTAAATTTTTTTTTACTCAACACTTAGGACTTTTTATTAGAATGTTTTTTTTTGTTTGTTTTTTTTTATATTTTTTTAGGCTTAATTTGGAGGAAAACTGCTAATTCGTATAAAAAAAAGTAATTATTTTTCATTATAGCTTTTTATTTCTTAAATATTAAAACTGACACAAACATTAATTATTGTAATGGGTTCCCTCTTTGGTGACAATTGTTTTAATATAAAACATGTATAGGTTTTATTTGTATTTTTATTATTATTATTATTTTTTTTTTTTTTTTTTACTTATATATGAATTTATTTTTGGCACATAATATGTCCCCGGGAGTTCATTTTTTTTTTTAACACTTTTTTTTCACTGTTTCCACTGTAACTGGGACATTCACAGGAGCCCCAGGTACAGGGGAAAACAGCCCCCTGTGGGGGCATTACACACAGGCAGAGCTGATCAGGGTCTCCTTAGACCCTGCAGCACTGCCCTTGGACCGAGACACCCGGCGGTCACGTGACCTCACGTGGTTCTGCCGCTTCCTGCATGCTCTAAGGTACCACTGTCCTCTGGCACAGGAGAAGGTAGAAGCGGTAATAAACCGCTCCTGTCTTCTCCTCAGGGTCCCCGCTCTGTCTGTGAGCCGGGACCCGACCTGCTCCTGCTAGATTGCAGGAGCAGGAGCTTTAATCCCAGCGCTGCCTGAACGTTTATATACGTCCTATCTGCACGGGGCACGTGTGGCAGTCAGGAAGGAGTTAATAAATAGTTGCCTCAATACAAAACCAGATATACAGAACCATATAAATGCTTCAAATAAAGATGTGGAGGCTGAAGTAAGAGTTTCTTTTACTTCAAGCAAGAGAAACTCTAACCAAAAATATTACCTTAAAGGATGTTTCACCAAAAATGTTGACTGCCAGTTAAAACCAGATAGCAACACATATCCTCTTTTTTCAATCAGTTCTTATTTTCTGATTACAGAATTATTCCTCATAATTATTAGGCGGGCAGCCATCTTGCCTGAGCTGTTCTTAACAGCATTTAGAAAGCATTAAGAAAATTGCTGTACGGCAGCCCCATGGTCTATAGACACAATGGTCAGGAGGGGACCCTATTGACTTCTATGGGAGAGTTTTTCTGTGACCTGTGCAGAGGTCATTGTACAAGGATAGAATAGATAAGCTTTGACAATCACCAATTGTGAATGGAGAATTCTGTCTTATCTATACACACAGGTGATATCTTTACAGGCAGGATTAAAATGACAGATAAGCAGGTAACTTCAGTAAAGCGATCTGTACAGACCAAGAATTGGTGTCTACTATTACACTTAGTGGCCAGTGTGAAAACTGCAGGATTTTAGGAGTTTTGTTTAAATATAGATGTTGACTTGGAAAATTAAAAATATAAAACATTCTTCAAAAGTATTAAACACAAAAACATATTTGAAACCGTTTAAATAGTTCATTTTTTGATTACACATTCCCTTTAGGGCTCATGCAAACGACCACTGCCGTTTTTGCGGTCCGCAAATTGTGGATCTTCAAAACACGCATACCAGCTGCATGCATCCCGCATTTTACAGAACGGCCGGCCCCTAATAGAACAGTCCTATCCTTGTCCGTAATGCGAACAAGAATAGGACATGTTCTATAACTTTGCGGACGGCACGGAAAAGACATGCAGATGCGGACAGCACATTGAAGCGAATAGGTCCACATCCGACCCGCAAAAAGTAAGTTCGCGTGCATAAGCCCTTAAAGGGGTTCTGCAGTTCTGTAAAACTGATGATCTATCCCCTGGATAGATCATCAGCATCTGATCGGTGGCGGTCCGACACCCGTGACCCCCGCCGATCAGCTGTTTGAGAAGGCAGCGGCGCCGCAGGAGCGCCACGGCCTTATCTGTGTTTTCCTCAGGCCCAGTGACGTCACGACTAGTTTCACTGGTCTGGGCGGGGCTAAGCTCTGTTCACTTGAATGGAGCTTAGCCCCGCCCAGGCCAGGCCAGTGATACTAGTCGTGACGTCACTGGGCCTGACGTCACTGGACCTGAGGTATTCTACAGTATATGAAATGCCTGTGTATGAAATAAGCCAGCCTTTATTGATGTGAACATGAAAGAAAGAAATTCAAAAATCAAAATAAAACTACACTAAAATAGTGGAAGAACAGAAGAAGGAAGCTAAGATGGCATTTTGAATTGCACTTAATTGTCTTTCTCACACAAGAGCACATTGTAGTTTGGCTTTCGTTCTTGCACAGAAGAAATGGAAATGTCCTCAATAATCTACACCTCTTATAGAACAGTAGAGGACAAACAAGAGAAAGTGACCAGTATTGTCCTCACTTGGGGCTGTTGCTGTATGGAGGTGGTTTTATGACACTACCTCTGGAAGGGAGTA